>JAXIVJ010007064.1:0-62820 GCA_036785665.1 Chirona hameri
TTCCGGTCTGACCAGGGACTCTTCTGACCTTCCGAGAAGCCCCTCTTGTGTGTCAAGGGACCATTCGGCCTGTCCAGAGGTCCTTCCGACCTGGCCAGGGACTGCACTGGCTGCTTTGTCACCCTGCCGACATGTCAGGGGCCCCTCCGACCTGCCTAGGGGCCCTCCAGTCTGGCTAGGAACTCATCTGGCATGTTCAAGGGTCCTTTCGACCGGCCCAGGGACCCTTTCGGTCTAGCCAGGGCCCCTCTGACTTGCCCAGGAGCCACTCCGACCTGCCCAGCGACTCTTCTGGTCTAATTGCGGTAGCTGCTTTGTCGCCCCGCCAACATGTTCAAGGGGCCCTCCGACCTGCCTTGGGGCCCCTCCGTGCTGGCTAGGGGCAAATTCAGCACGTTCAGGGGCCCTTCTTACCAGCCCAGAGCTCCTTTCGGTCTGGTCAGGGGCCCCTCCGATCTGAACAGGGGCCCTTTGAACTTTCCAGGAGCCCTATGGTCTCTACAGGGGCCCTCCAGCCTTCTAAGGGGCCCTTCCGACCTGGCAAGGAACTGCACTGGTTGCTTTGTCGCCTTGCGACATGTGCCGAGGGCCCTCCGACCTGCCCTGGGGCCCCTCCGTGCTGACTAGGGACCCATTCGGCATGTTCAGGGGCCCTTCTGACTCACCTAGGGGCCTGTTCGGTCTGGTCAGGGCCCCTCTGACCTGCACAGGGGCCCTCTGGTCTATTCAGGGACCCGAACCTGCTCAGGGGCCCTTATCACCTGGCAAGGGACTGCGCTGACCGCTTTGTCGCCCTGCCGACATACTCAGGGGTCTCTCGACCTGCCCAGGGGCCCCTCTGTGCAGGCTAGGGGCCCATTAGATGTGTTCCGGTGGCCCTCTGACCAGCTCAGGGACCCTTTCGGTCTGGTCAGGGGCCCCTCTGCAATGCACAGGGCTCTTTTGAACGTCCAAGGGGCCCTCTGGTCTTTCAGAGAGGGCCCTGGTGGCCCTAAAGGGCCTCTGAAGTGCTCTAAACTCTCTAAAGACCACGCTTCGCGTGGTAAAGAGCCCATGATACTGCGCTTCGCGCGGTCTCGTCGGCCCTTTTCGGCGCGCTGCGCGCACCGAAAAGGGCCCTCGCGCGCCGAAAAGCTCCTCGCGCGCCGTAAAAAGAAAGAAAAAAACGCCCCCTCCCCTGGCCTACAGGGGGATGGGACGGCTGCACCCGCCGCCCCCCTTGGCTACGTGCCTGCCAGGGGTCCCTCCAGTCTGGCTAGGACCTCATCCGGCATGTTCAAGGGCCCTTCCGACCGGCCCAGGGACCCTTTCGGTCTAGCCAAGGGCCCCTCTGACTTGCCCAGGAGCCCCTCCGATCTCCCCAGCGACTCTTCTGGTCGGACTGCGCTGGCTGCTTTGTCGCCTTGCGACATGCTCAGAGGGCCCTCCGACATGCCCTGGGCCTCTCCGAGCTGACTAGGGGCCCCTCCGAGCTGACTAGAGGCCCATTTGGCAAATTTCAGGGGCCCTTCTGACCCACCTAGAGACCTTTTCGGCCTGGTCAGGGACCCCTCTGACCTGCACAGGGGCCCTTTTAACTTCCCAGGGGCCCTCTGGTCTGTCCAGGAGCACTCCAACCTGTTCAGGGGCCCTTATTATCTAGCAATGGACTGCGCTGGCTGCTTTGTCGCCCTGCCGACATGCTCAGGGGCCTCTTGACCTACCCAGGGGCCCCTCTGTGCTATCTAGGTGGCCCATTCGACGTGTTCAGGGGGCCCTCTGACCCGCTCAGGGGCCCTTTCGGTCTGGACAGGGGCTCCTTTGACATGCACATGGCTCTCTTGAACGTCTAAGGGGCCCTCTGGTCTTTCAGAGAGGGCCCTGGTGGCCCTAAAGGGCCTCTGAAGTGCTCTAAACTCTCTAAAGACCACGCTTCGCGTGCTAAAGAGCCCATGATATCGCGCTTCGCGCGGTCTCGTCTGCCCTTTTCGGCGTGCGCAGCGCGCCGAAAAGGGCCCTCCTGGCCTCCAGGGGGGGGGGGGGGGGGGAGGAGGGAGGAAGGGGGCGCACCCACCGCCCCCTTGGCTATGTGCCTGATCTCAGATGACTTCAAAACGTTCCGAAGGTGGAACGACGAGCACCGCTCAGGGACGCATATTCGCGCGCCATATCCCGATCAGGAACCTCGCGCGTCTCCTGATGGACATGGTACTTGGCAGACTGCTACAGAGTTGAGCTTGCGCTGCTTCATCGCGCCCCCAGACCGTCTGAGAGAACATTCAGCTCGTCCGCCCGCCAGGCTGGCCGAAAAGGGCCCAGCTGGCAGTTGGAGGGGCAGCTGCCCCTCCTGCCCCCCCCCCCCCCCCCCTGTGGCGCCGGCCCTGCCCATAGGCGTAATGTTAAAATCCGAAAATGTTTGGGGGGACGTAGCAGTACATTTGCTGGCAGCTGTCTGTTTGGCGCGTCGTCGTTAAAATGACGCACTGTACTGAGGAAAGTTTGCTTTAAATCAGCTATCAATGCACAAGCAAGCGAAATCCGATGAGCTTTCAGAATTATGTGAGATTTTTTGGAATTTTGTCCCCCAAACTCCCGTTCTGGATCCGCTGCTGCACTGACGGCGATAAACATGTGCTGCATTTTGTTTATAAGTTTATCCCACGTCAACGTTACGGATGTGGTCAAACTGGCGTGCCGCCCTCTAACTGTCCTCACTGTCTCTGCCGACGGGGCGGCAATTGCAAGCAAGAGTTATCGTAAATGTCGTAGGTTACCGTGATCAGTCGGTGCAGCCCACACTGGTAGGCTTCTTCAAGAAAAAAACGTCAGGCGTCAGGTACGAGTATTTTATCAGACGACAGGCGGGTTTATAAAGGCATACGGTTCATAGTAAGAATAGGAAACCGGGGTGGCATGACCCCCACTTTTTCATAATTTTGTATTGTTATGTTAACCCGCGCCGTACCAGCGGCGGGGAGTTTAGACGCCCCCCCCCCTAAGGTTTTTCGAGGATAGCGAAAAAGGGCGGCGCGCCGTTTTTGCCGTTTCAAAAACGGCGCACGGCGAACAGCGCCACCGTTTCAAAAACGGCACACGGCGCACGGCGCCGCCGTTTAAAAACGGCGCACGGCGCACAGCGCCGCCGTTTCAGCCGCCGTTTTTGGCACACCTGTTCGGGCATCAATTACCCACATTGTGTGCAATTCTTGACCACGGGTCATCTCAGGTCAGGTCACGTGACCACACCTCCAAATAAGTTTGCGGTCGTACCACAGCCACAGTTTTTGGCCGATTGGTTTCAAACTTACAGGATTGCATAAGGTCATAGGTACCTACAATTCGAATATCTAAGATTTTGAATATCGGTAACCTAAGTTCGCCGGTCGGATCAATTTCGTGACCTCCCATTATAGGTCAATGTGGAAATATTAAAATGTTTCCTATTCCGAGGATACGCATGATATCAGTCAAATTCCTTCTGGATCATGTTATCATAGGCTGTTATTGATGATCCAGGTTCAATTTCTGTCCAGTGACCCCTACAGGGTCGGCCGAGGTCAGATGAGCTCACCAACACTTTTTGTGCCAATAACTCTCGATAGAATGAAGATAAAGAAGTGAAACCGGCATAAATGTGTTTGTCTCGTCGAGACACGTCTCCCAATATGCCATATGACCTACTTGGGTCGCCACCTGACCTTGACCTGAGGTCAAAGTTCTAAGTTGACCTAAACTGGGCCAAATGAATGTGATTCGAAGAGCTTTGACGAGAAGAACATGATGTCGTCAAAATCATTGCCGTATCTTTATTAGGTAAAAAGTAATTTGCGAACGTTTTGCCAAAGAATAGCCCTTTTGACATTTGATGACCTCTGGAACCCAAACTATTAAACTGAGATAAAATTCGATGACACGTTTTGATTGAATATTTAAAGAGCTTTCGATCGTTTTTTTTTCTCGTTTGTTCCTAGCTATCATTCCCAAGATATTCGGGGGTTTCTGGAGCGATGTCCTAAAATGGAAAATCTGACCTTTGATGACCTCTGGTAACCTCAATATTGACCTGAACCAAAACATGTAGAAATAGTTTCAAAGTTATTTTTGATGAGCTTTCGAATCGTGTTTTCGTTTTTCTAATGATAAAAATTTGATAACGAAAAGGTGCACCAAGATTAGAAGTGAGAAGATTGCCAAAACAAAATATTTGGTTTCGCCCCCCCCCCCACAACTTTAAAATCGTTCCCGGGCCCCTGTTCCTACGCATATGATTATGAATGCAAGAGGAACAAATTTCCTTTAGTTCAATGTCGATGGAAACATCAATGCAGAATTCGGCACATTTCAGCCTTCAGGTTAATATTATGTAGAGAGAATAAATGGTTTTAGAACACTATCATTGACCCGTCGACCGGTTTATCTGTTAAACCACTAACATTTTCTCTCATTTCTGGGGAGAAAACTTGGCCCGTTAAACCATTAACTCGTTTACCCATTTCACATTTGCACTTTCAAATGACTTCACTCACTGATCCGTTGGCTCGTTAACCCGGTGACATTTTACGGGAGGTTAAGACAATGCTTGAAACCTAAAGACGAATTATCCTGTTAGGTGTTCACATGGGGCGTCGCCGACCATTTTTGAGTGGGGGGTCGGGTGAAAGGACGAAAAAAATGTACCCCCCCCAATTTTTGCGCGTATTTTAGCCTTTGCAGCATATTTTGATGTGGATTTTCATGTTATAGTAGGTACTTGTTATTTAGCGCCGTCAAGTGGCGCGATTTTTTTAACGGGTTTTCCTGATAAAACCCAGAAATATAGGCGGTGGGCCATGTATAGGATAAGAAGCTAAGAATGCTATAAATTCAATTCAGCGTTACGAGGAACCGAATCCGATGACGATGGCTTCGTTATGATGATGGCCACCGATGTGACGCCGCGAAGCGGCGTGAATTTTTTTAATTTTAGGTCGTGGAAAATAAATTTTAATATTGGAACAAGACCGTGAGTGGAGCCAAGCCTCAGGTAACCCCTTTTCCTGGTTACACATCTCGGTATGATACCAAATACTGAAATGAAGGTAGTGTTTCATATACATTAGCCTCGGATAGTAAATTACGATGACCGGTGGCAGTCAGCGCTCAATGGTAGGGGAGACCGGGGCTGGATGCATCAATTTTCACATTTACCTTCTTAGCCGTCGACTCGTATACGATATTTGAAATCGGACACTTCTGTAGGAAAAGTGTGTCTTTTCCCCACCAAAATGCATATTCATTTTTATTCTAACCAAGTATAAGTAAGTACAGCGACAATTTTAAGACAGCTCTGCAGACTGCAAGTGATGCATTTATCCCCGCTACCGGGGCAGGTTGCATTTACCCCCTGGATCGTATCAAATGAATGGCAAAAACGTACTCATTTAAAAGTTTGTATTGGTCACTGCATTATATATTAATTATATTCCTTAGTATATTATATGTGAGTACCATATTACTTGTTTTACTAGATATTCCACGATATTAATTAATGGAAGGCATCATGCCGTCCTCGGAAGGCATCTTTCCGCCCTCACAGCGCATTATGCCACCCTCGGAAAGCATCATGATTCATGGTGCCCTCGGAAGACATCTTGCCGCCTTCGGTGGGCATTTTGCCACCCTCAGAGCGCATTATACCGCCCTCGGAAGGCCTTGGAAGACATCTTGCCACCTTCGGAAGGCATCATGCCGCCCTTGGAAGACATCTTGCGGCCCTGGGAAGGCATTTTCACGCCCTCAGAGCGCATTATGCCGCCCATGTAAGGCATCATGCCGCCCTCGGAATACATCTTGCCGTCCATGGAAAGCATCTTGCCACCCTCAAAGTGCATTATGCCGCCCACAGAAGACGTCTTGTCGCCCTAGGAAGGCCTCGGAAGACGTCTTGCCGCCCTCGGCAGGCATCATGCCGCCCTCGGAAGACATCTTGCCACTCTCGGAAAGCATTTTGCCGCCCTCAGAGCGCATTATGCAGCCCTCAGAAGACGTCTTGCTGCCCTCGAAAGGTAGGTATTCTGCCGCCCTCAGAGTGCATTATGCCGCCCTTTGAAGGTGCCATGCCGCCCTCGGAAGACATCTTACCGCCCTCAAAAATAATTTTGCCGCAATCAGAGCGCTTCGGTTGAAACTGCACGAATCGCGCCATCATATTTTCTTGTACTTGTATGATCAGATCCCCATTTTGGCAGATATGGCCAAAGTAAGGGTCGGCGATCTCAATTTCGGCACTCGCAGCAGCCTCAGCGATTTAAATGTTGATTCGCCACCTGACTTCACGATCTAAAATTGGATTAGCCGGCTGACGACTGATCTAAAAATGTATTTCACACTGTGGTCGTTGCGTCGTGGAAGCAATGGCGATCGTCATTTACAGTGGAATAAGGGCAATTGCCGAATCTGGTCATTTATTATTGCGATATATTGATGGACAACATGTTCTCCAACACTTTTTAACCTCCGACTTTGTGTATGTTGCTCCGAATTGGCCTAATGACATAGGCCTCACAGTTTGATACTGCATGTATTCCCAAATATGGGCATAACAAAATCTAAAATTGTTTGATCTATTTTTGATCGCCTCTGTAGTTTGCCCGACTGACATGTTGAGAGTTTAGTAAAATGGATGCAACATAAGGTACGGAACGTTTCACGTCAATACCTATCATAGTTTTCAAGATATTGAGAAAATCCGGGAGGGGCAGATTCTGCCCCCCCCCCCCCCCCCCCGCCGGGGGCGCGGGTTAAGGAAGAGGCATGTTTGATCCGTTTAATAGACATATTGGATTGGCGCCCCTCTGGACCATGCCGCCCCTGTTACCGAAGAAATATGCCGCCCTCGGGTCTGAAGCCCCCCCCCCCCCCTGCCTTAGAAAATCCTGGATCCGCCACTGCGCCAAATAGCTCAGATTCATGTGAACTTCTAGATATCATGGGTTCTGCTTCATTTCCGCTTCCCTAGAATGTTTTTTTTAGGGAATAATAAACAAAGCACGATAAATCTCAACTATTTCGAAAAGGACAAAATATTTTTGGATCTATCGTTGAGAAACGAAGAAGAACAAAAGTTAGCCTATATATATTGGAATACAATTAACAGAATAATAGTTATATTTTAAAACATTCTTGTGTCGAAGGTGGCAATCAGCTATGCCTTTTGCTCCTGAACATGTTGTTCTAGAATTTGAACGATTGTTGATATGTTCGTTCCCTTTATATGCATGAGTAGTAAAACAATTGCCTTGCTGAACGCGAAAATGTGAAAAAATGACCACCATGACTTACAAATGTCGTCACAGGTCAATGACCTGACATGACCTGGGTATAATTTACGAGCACAAAGTGTCATTAAACATGTTGATGACACAAACACCCTTTTATGTTAGAATGTGATCGCATTTCCTAGACTTATATCCAGAAACCGCTTAGGATGGCCGCAAGGGCGATAATGCCAACAAGAAAGGCAAATGAGCCACCCTTAGTACTCATTTGCGGCAAAAATGGACTTCATTTTCGGAATCAGCATGCAAAACGGAACCAGGAAAGCTAGGGTGCCAATTGATTCCTGACAACAAGTGCAAAATGAAACACCCTACTGTGTCATGCGGAGAGTGTGTGCCACTGTCCCCGTGCGTCATGTGGAGAGTGTGTGTGCCACAGTCCCGTGTGTCATATAGAGAATGTGTGCCACAGCCCTGTGTGCAATAAAGAGAGTATGTGTGCCACAGTCCCGTGTGTCATGTGGAGAGTATGTGTGCCACAGTCCCGTGTGTCATGTGGAGAGTATGTGTGCCACTGTCCCCGTGCGTCATGTGGAGAGTATGTGTGCCACAGTCCCGTGTGTCATATAGAGAATGTGTGCCACAGCCCTGTGTGCAATATAGAGAGTATGTGTGCCACAGTCCCGTGTGTCATGTGGAGAGTATGTGTGCCACAGTCCCGTGTGTCATATAGAGAATGTGTGCCACAGCCCTGTGTGCAATATAGAGAGTATGTGTGCCACAGTCCCGTGTGTCATGTGGAGAGTATGTGTGCCACAGTCCCGTGTGTCATGTGGAGAGTGTGTGTGCCACAGTCCCGTGTGTCATGTGGAGAGTATGTGTGCCACAGTCCCGTGTGTCATATAGAGAATGTGTGTCACAGCCCTGTGTGCAATATAGAGAGTATGTGTGCCACAGGGACTGTGTCATGTGGAGAGTGTGTGTGACACTGTCCCGTGTGTCATGTGGAGAGTGTGTGTGCCACAGTCCCGTGTGTCATGTGGAGAGTGTGTGTGCCACTGTACCGTGTGTTATGTGGAGAGTATGTGTGCCACAGTCCCGTGTGTCATGTGGAGAGTATGTGTGCCACTGTCCCGTGTGCCATGTGGAGATTGTGTGTGCCACAGTCCCGTGTGTCATATAGAGAGTATGTGTGCCACAGTCCCCGTGTGTCAAGTGGAGAGTATGTGTGCCACTGTCCCGTGTGTCATGTGGAGAGTGTGTGTGCCACTGTCCCCGTGTGTCATGTGGAGAGTGTGTGTTCCACTGTCCCCGTGTGTCATGTGGAGAGTGTGTGTGCCACTGTCCCGTGTGTCATATAGAGAGTATGTGTGCGACTGTCCCCGTGTGTCATATAGAGAGTATGTGTTCCACAGTCCCGTGTGTCATGTGGAGAGTCTGTGAGCCACAGTCCCGTGTGTCATATAGAGAGTATGTGTGCCACTGTCCCGTGTGTCATATAGAGAGTGTGTGTGCCACAGTCCCGTGTGTCATATAGAGAGTGTGTGTGCCACAGTCCCGTGTGTCATATAGAGAGTATGTGTGCCAGTCCCGTGTGTCATATAGAGAGTATGTGTGCCACAGTCCCGTGTGTCATATAGAGAGTATGTGTGACACTGTCCCGTGTGTCATATAGAGAGCATGTGTGACACAGTCCCGTGTGGCATATAGAGAGTATGTGTGCCACTGTCCCGTGTGTCATGTGGAGAGTGTGTGTGCCACAGTCCCGTGTGTCATGTGGAGAGTGTGTGTGCCACTGTCCCGTGTGTCATATAGAGAGTATGTGTGCCACTGTCCCGTGTGTCATATAGAGAGTATGTGTGCCACTGTCCCGTGTATCATATAGAGAGTATGTGTGCCACAGTCCCGTGTGTCATGTGGAGAGTTTGTGTGCCACAGTCCCGTGTGTCATGTGGAGAGTACGTGTGCCACTGTCCCGTGTGTCATATAGAGAGTATGTGTGCCACTGTCCCGTGTGTCATGTGGAGAGTACGTGTGCCACTGTCCCGTGTGTCATATAGAGAGTATGTGTGCCACTGTCCCGTGTGTCAAATAGAGAGTATGTGTGCCACAGTCCCGTGTGTCATGTGCAGAGTTTGTGTGCCACAGTCCCGTGTGGCATGTGGAGAGTACGTGTGCCACTGTCCCATGTGTCATATAGAGAGTATGTGTGCCACTGTCCCGTGTGTCATGTGGAGAGTGTGTGTGCCACTGTCCCGTGTGTCATGTGGAGAGTGTGTGTGCCACTGTCCCGTGTGTCATGTGGAGAGTGTGTGTGCCACAGTTCCGTGTGTCATATAGAGAGTATGTGTGCCACTGTCCCGTGTGTCATGTGGAGAGTGTGTGTGCCACTGTCCCGTGTGTCATGTGGAGAGTGTGTGTGCCACTGTCCCGTGTGTCATATAGAGAGTGTGTGTGCCACAGTCCCGTGTGTCATGTGGAGAGTATGTGTGCCACAGTCCCGTGTGTCATGTGGAGAATATGTGTGCCACTGTCCCGTGTGTCATATAGAGAGCATGTGTGCCACAGTCCCGTGTGTCATGTGGAGAGTGTGTGTGCCACAGTCCCGTGTGTCATGTGGAGAGTATGTGTGCTACAGTCCCGTGTGTCATGTGGAGAGTGTGTGTGCCACAGTCCCGTGTGTCATGTGGAGAATATGTGTGCCACTGTCCCGTGTATCATATAGAGAGTATGTGTGTCACAGTCCCGTGTGTCATTTGGAGAGTGGGTGAGCCACTGTCCCGTGTGTCATGTGGAGAGTATGTGTGCCACAGTCCCGTATGTCATGTGGAGAGTATGTGTGCCACAGTCCCGTGTGTCATGTGGAGAGCATGTGTGCTACAGTCCCGTGTGTCATATAGAGTGTGTGTACCACAGTCCCGTGTGTCATGTGGAGAGTATGTGTGCCACTGTCCCGTGTGTCATGTGGATAGTATGTGTGCCACTGTCCCGTGTGTCATGTGGAGAGTATGTGTGCCACTATCCCGTGTGTCATGTGGATAGCATGTGTACCACAGTCCCGTGTGTCATGTGGAGAGTGTGTGTGCCACTGTCCCGTGTGTCATGTGGAGAGTGTGTGTGCCACAGTCCCATGTGCCATGTGGAGAGTATGTGTGCCACAGTCCCGTGTGTCATATAGAGAGTATGTGTGCCAGTCCCGTGTGTCATGTGAAGAGTTTGTGTGCCACAGTCCCGTGTATCATAAAGAGAGTGTGTGTGCCGCAGTCCCGTGTGTCATGTGGAGAGTATGTGTGCCACAGTCCCGTGTGCCATGTGGAGAGTATGTGTGCCACAGTCCCGTGTGCCATATAGAGAGTATGTGTGCCAGTCCCGTGTGTCATGTGGAGAGTTTGTGTGCCACAGTCCCGTGTGTCATATAGAGAGTATGTGTGCTGGTCCCGTGTGTCATGTGGAGAGTTTGTGTGCCACAGTCCCATGTGCCATGTGGAGAGTGTGTGCGCCACTGTCCCGTGTGTCATGTGGAGAGTGTGTGTGCCACAGTCCCGTGTGTCATGTGGAGAATAAGTGTACCACTGTCCCCGTGTGTCATGAGGATAGTATGTGTGCCACAGTCCCGTGTGTCATGTGGAGAGTGTGTGTGCCACAGTCCCGTGTGTCATGTGGAGAGTGTGTGTGCCACAGTCCCGTGTGTCATATAGAGAGTATGTGTGCCACAGTCCCGTGTGTCATATAGAGAGTATGTGTGCCATAGTCCCGTGTGTCATGTGGAGAGTGTGTGTGCCACAGCCCCGTGTGTCATGTGGAGATTGTGTGTGCCACAGTCCCGTGTGTCATATAGAGAGTATGTGTGCCAGTCCCGTGTGTCATGTGGAGAGTGTGTGTGCCACAATCCCGTGTGTCATATAGAGAGTATGTGTGTCACAGTCCCGTGCGTCATGTGGAGAGTGTGTGTGCCACTGTCCCCGTGTGTCATGTGGAGAGTGTGTGTGCCACAGTCCCATGTGTCATATAGAGAGTGAGTGTGCCACAGTACCGTGTGTCATGTGGAGAGTATGTGTGCCACAGTCTCGTGTGTCATGTGGAGAGTATGTGTGCCACAGTCCCGTGTGTCATATAGAGAGTATGTGTGCCACAGTCCCGTGTGTCATGTGGAGAGTATGTGTACCACTGTCCCCGTGTGTCATGTGCAGAGTGTGTGTGGGCCACAGTCCCGTGTGTCATATAGAGAGTATGTGTGCCACTGTTCCGTGTGTCATATAGAGAGTGTGTGTGCCACAGTTCCGTGTGTCATGTGGAGAGTGTGTGTGCCACTGTCCCCGTGTGTCATGTGGAGAGTATGTGTGCCACAGTCCCGTATGTCATGTGGAGAGTGTGTGTGCCACAGTCCCGTGTGTCATATAGAGAGTATGTGTGCCACTGTCCCGTGTGTCATATAGAGAGCATGTGTGCCACAGTCCCGTGTGTCATGTGGAGAGTGTGTGTGCCACAGTTCCGTGTGTCATGTGGAGAATATGTGTGCCACTGTCCCGTGTGTCATATAGAGAGTATGTGTGCCACAGTCCCGTGTGTCATGTGGAGAGTGGGTGTGCCACTGTCCCGTGTGTCATGTGGAGAGTATGTGTGCCACAGTTCCGCATGTCATGTGGAGAGTGTGTGTGCCACAGTCCCGTGTGTCATATAGAGAGTGTGTGTACCACAGTCCCGTGTGTCATGTGGAGAGTATGTGTGCCACTGTCCCGTGTGTCATGTGGAGAGTATGTGTGCCACTGTCCCGTGTGTCATGTGGAGAGTATGTGTTCCACAGTCCCGTGTGTCATGTGGAGAGTATGTGTGCCACAGTCCCGTGTGTCATATAGAGTGTGTGTACCACAGTCCCGTGTGCCATGTGGAGAGTATGTGTGCCACTGTCCCGTGTGTCATGTGGAGAGTATGTGTGCCACAGTCCCGTGTGTCATGTGGAGAGTTTGTGTGCCACAGTCCCGTGTGTCATATAGAGAGTATGTGTGCCACAGTCCCGTTTGTCATATAGAGAGTATGTGTGCTAGTCCCGTGTGTCATGTGGAGAGTTTGTGTGCCACAGTCCCGTGTGCCATGTGGAGAGTGTGTGTGCCACAGTCCCGTGTGTCATAAAGAGAGTATGTGTGCTAGTCCCGTGTGTCATGTGGAGAGTTTGTGTGCCACAGTCCCGTGTGCCATGTGGAGAGTGTGTGTGCCACTGTCCCGTGTGTCATGTGGAGAGTGTGTGTGCCACAGTCCCGTGTACCATGTGGAGAGTATGTGTGCCACAGTCACGTGTGTCATGTGGAGAGTGTGTGTGCCACAGTCCCGTGTGTCATGTGGAGAATATGTGTACCACTGTCCCCGTGTGTCATGCGGATAGTATGTGTGCCACAGTCCCGTGTGTCATGTGGAGAGTGTGTGTGCCACAGTCCCGTGTGTCATGTGGAGAGTGTGTGTGCCACAGTACCGTGTGTCATATAGAGAGTATGTGTGCCACAGTCCCGTGTGTCATATAGAGAGTATGTGTGCCATAGTCCCGTGTGTCATGTGGAGAGTGTGTGTGCCACAGCCCCGTGTGTCATGTGGAGATTGTGTGTGCCACAGTCCCGTGTGTCATATAGAGAGTATGTGTGCCAGTCCCGTGTGTCATGTGAAGAGTGTGTGTGCCACAATCCCGTGTGTCATATAGAGAGTATGTGTGTCACAGTCCCGTGCGTCATGTGGAGAGTGTGTGTGCCACTGTCCCCGTGTGTCATGTGGAGAGTGTGTGTGCCACAGTCCCATGTGTCATATAGAGTGTGTGTGCCACAGTACCGTGTGTCATGTGGAGAGTATGTGTGCCACAGTCCCGTGTGTCATGTGGAGAGTATGTGTGCCACAGTCCCGTGTGTCATATAGAGAGTATGTGTGCCACAGTCCCGTGCGTCATGTGGAGAGTATGTGTGCCACAGTCCCGTGTGTCATGTGGAGAGTATGTGTGCCATAGTCCCGTGTGTCATGTGGAGAGTATGTGTACCCCGTGTGTCATGTGCAGAGTGTGTGTGTGTGCCACAGTCCCGAGTGTCATATAGAGAGTATGTGTGTCACAGTCCCGTGTGTCATGTGGATAGTGTGTGTGACACTGTCCCCGTGTGTCATATAGAGAGTGTGTGTGCCACAATTCCGTGTGTCATGTGGAGAGTGTGTGTGCCACTGTCCCCGTGTGTCATGTGGAGAGTATGTGTACCACAGTCCCGTGTGTCATGTGGAGAGTGTGTGTGCCACAGTTCCGTGTGTCATATAGAGAGTGTGTGTGCCACAGTCCCGTGTGTCATATAGAGAGTATGTGTGTCACAGTCCCGTGCGTCATGTGGAGAGTGTGTGTGCCACTGTCCTCGTGTGTCATGTGGAGAGTGTGTGTGCCACAGTCCCATGTGTCATATAGAGTGTGTGTGCCACAGTACCGTGTGTCATGCGGAGAGTATGTGTGCCACAGTCCCGTGTGTCATGTGGAGAGTATGTGTGCCACAGTCCCGTGTGTCATATAGAGAGTATGTGTGCCACAGTCCCGTGTGTCATGTGGAGAGTATGTGTGCCACAGTCCCGTGTGTCATGTGGAGAGTATGTGTGCCATAGTCCCGTGTGTCATGTGGAGAGTATGTGTACCACTGTCCCCGTGTGTCATGTGCAGAGTGTGTGTGTGTGCCACAGTCCCGTGTGTCATATAGAGAGTATGTGTGTCACAGTCCGGTATGTCATGTGGATAGTGTGTGTGACACTGTCCCCGTGTGTCATATAGAGAGTGTGTGTGCCACAGTTCCGTGTGTCATGTGGAGAGTGTGTGTGCCACTGTCCCCGTGTGTCATGTGGAGAGTATGTGTACCACAGTCCCGTGTGTCATGTGGAGAGTGTGTGTGACACAGTTCCGTGTGTCATATAGAGAGTGTGTGTGCCACAGTCCCGTGTGTCATGTAGAGAATATGTGTGCCACTGTCCCGTGTGTCATATAGAGAGCATGTGTGCCACAGTCCCGTGTGTCATGTGGAGAGTGTGTGTGCCACAGTCCCGTGTGTCATGTGAAGAGTATGTGTGCCACAGTCCCGTGTGTCATGTGGAAAGTGTGTGTGCCACAGTCCCCTGTGTCATGTGGAGAATATGTGTGCCACTGTCCCGTGTGTCATATAGAGAGTATGTGTGTCACAGTCCCGTGTGTCATGTGGAGAGTGGGTGTGCCACTGTCCCGTGTGTCATGTGGAGAGTATGTGTGCCACAGTCCCGTATGTCATGTGGAGAGTATGTGTGCCACAGTCCCGTGTGTCATGTGGAGAGTATGTGTGCCACAGTCCCGTGTGTCATATAGAGAGTGTGTGTACCACAGTCCCGTGTGTCATGTGGAGAGTATGTGTGCCACTGTCCCGTGTGTCATGTGGAGAGTATGTGTGCCACTGTCTCGTGTGTCATGTGGAGAGTATGTGTGCCACTATCCCGTGTGTCATGTGGATAGTATGTGTACCACAGTTCCGTGTGTCATGTGGAGAGTGTGTGTGCCACTGTCCCGTGTGTCATGTGGAGAGTATGTGTGCCACAGTCCCGTGTGCCATGTGGAGAGTATGTGTGCCTTAGTCCCGTGTGTCATATAGAGAGTATGTGTGCCAGTCCCTTGTGTCATGTGGAGAGTTTGTGTGCCACAGTCCCGTGTGTCATATAGAGAGTATGTGTGCCACAGTCCCGTGTGCCATATAGAGAGTATGTGTGCTAGTCCCGTGTGTCATGTGGAGAGTTTGTGTGCCACAGTCCCGTGTGCCATGTGGAGAGTGTGTGTGCCACTGTCCCGTGTGTCATGTGGAGAGTGTGTGTGCCACAGTCCCGTGTGCCATGTGGAGAGTATGTGTGCCACTGTCACGTGTGTCATGTGGAGAGTGTGTGTGCCACAGTCCCGTGTTTCATGTGGAGAATATGTGTACCACTGTCCCTGTGTGTCATGCGGATAGTATGTGCCACAGTCCCGTGTGTCATGTGGATAGTATGTGTACCACAGTCCCGTGTGTCATGTGGAGAGTGTGTGTGCCACTGTCCCGTGTGTCATGTGGAGAGTATGTGTGCCACAGTCCCGTGTGCCATGTGGAGAGTTTGTGTGCCACAGTCCCGTGTGTCATATAGAGAGTATGTGTGCCAGTCCCGTGTGTCATGTGGAGAGTATGTGTGCTAGTCCCGTGTGTCATGTGGAGAGTTTGTGTGCCACAGTCCCGTGTGCCATGTGGGGAGTGTGTGTACCACTGTCCCGTGTGTCATGTGGAGAGTGTGTGTGCCACAGTCCCGTGTGCCATGTGGAGAGTGTGTGTGCCACTGTCACGTGTGTCATGTGGAGAGTGTGTGTGCCACAGTCCCGTGTGTCATGTGGAGAATATGTGTACCACTGTCCCCGTGTGTCATGCGGATAGTATGTGCCACAGTCCCGTGTGTCATGTGGATAGTATGTGTACTACAGTCCCGTGTGTCATGTGGAGAGTGTGTGTGCTACTGTCCCGTGTGTCATGTGGAGAGTATGTGTGCCACAGTCCCGTGTGCCATGTGGAGAGTATGTGTGCCACAGTCCCGTGTGTCATATAGAGAGTATGTGTGCCAGTCCCGTGTGTCATGTGGAGAGTTTGTGTGCCACAGTCCCGTGTGTCATATAGAGAGTATGTGTGCCACAGTCCCGTGTGTCATATAGAGAGTATGTGTGCTAGTCCCGTGTGTCATGTGGAGAGTTTGTGTGCCACAGCCCCGTGTGTAATGTGGAGAGTGTGTGTGACACAGTCCCGTGTGTCATGTGGAGAGTATGTGTACCACTGTCCCCGTGTGTCATGTGGAGAGTATGTGTGCCACAGTCCCGTATGTCATGTGGAGAGTATGTGTGCCACAGTCCCGTGTGTCATGTGGAGAGTATGTGTGACATAGTCCCGTGTGTCATGTGGAGAGTATGTGTACCACTGTCTCGTGTGTCATGTGGATAGTATGTGTGCCACAGTCCCGTGTGTCATATAGTGTGTGTGTGTGCCACAGTACCGTGTGTCATGTGGAGAGTATGTGTGCCACTGTCCCGTGTGTCATGTGGAGAGTATGTGTGCCACTGTCCCGTGTGTCATGTGGAGAGTATGTGTGCCACTATCCCGTGTGTCATGTGGATAGTATGTGTACCACAGTCCCGTGTGTCATGTGGAGAGTGTGTGTGCCACTGTCCCGTGTGTAATGTGGAGAGTGTGTGTGCCACTGTCTCCGTGTGTCATGTGGAGAGTATGTGTGCCACAGTCCCGTATGTCATGTGGAGAGTATGTGTGCCACAGTCCCGTGTGTCATGTGGAGAGAATGTGTGCTAGTCCCGTGTGTCATGTGGAGAGTATGTGTACCACTGTCCCCGTGTGTCATGTGGATAGTATGTGTGCCACAGTCCCGTGTGTCATATAGAGTGTGTGTACCACAGTCCCGTGTGTCATGTGGAGAGTATGTGAGCCACTGTTCCGTGTGTCATGTGGAGAGTATGTGTGCCACTGTCCCGTGTGTCATGTGGAGAGTATGTGTGCCACTATCCCGTGTGTCATGTGGATAGTATGTGTACCACAGTCCCGTGTGTCATGTGGAGAGTGTGTGTGCCACTGTCCCGTGTGTCATGTGGAGAGTATGTGTGCCACAGTCCCGTGTGCCATGTGGAGAGTATGTGTGCCACAGTCCCGTGTGTCATATAGAGAGTATGTGTGCCAGTCCCGTGTGGCATGTGGAGTTTGTGTGCCACAGTCCCGTGTATCATATAGAGAGTATGTGTGCCACAGTCCCGTGTGTCATATAGAGAGTATGTGTGCTAGTCCCGTGTGTCATGTGGAGAGTTTGTGTGCCACAGCCCCGTGTGTAATGTGGAGAGTGTGTGTGCCACTGTCCCCGTGTGTCATGTGGAGAGTATGTGTGCCACAGTCCCGTATGTCATGTGGAGAGTATGTGTGCCACAGTCCCGTGTGTCATGTGGAGAGTATGTGTGCCACAGTCCCGTGTGTCATATAGAGTGTGTGTACCACAGTCTCGTGTGTCATGTGGAGAGTATGTGTGCCACTGTCCCGTGTGTCATGTGGAGAGTATATGTGCCACTGTCCCGTGTGTCATGTGGAGAGTATGTGTGCCACTATCCCGTGTGTCATGTGGATAGTATGTGTACCACAGTCCCGTGTGTCATGTGGAGAGTGTGTGTGCCACTGTCCCGTGTGTCATGTGGAGAGTATGTGTGCCACAGTCCCGTGTGTCATGTGGAGAGTATGTGTGCCACAGTCCCGTGTGTCATATAGAGAGTATGTGTGCTAGTCCCGTGTGTCATGTGGAGAGTTTGTGTGCCACAGTCCCGTGTGCCATGTGGAGAGTGTGTGTGCCACTGTCCCGTGTGTCATGTGGAGAGTGTGTGTGCCACAGTCCCGTGTGCCATGTGGAGAGTATGTGTGCCACAGTCACGTGTGTCATGTGGAGAGTGTGTGTGCCACAGACCCGTGTGTCATGTGGAGAATATGTGTACCACTGTCCCCGTGTGTCATGCGGATAGTATGTGTGCCACAGTCCCGTGTGTCATGTGGAGAGTGTGTGTGCCACAGTCCCGTGTGTCATGTGGAGAGTGTGTGTGCCACAGTCCCGTGTGTCATATAGAGAGTATGTTTGCTACAGTCCCGTGTGTCATGTGGAGAGTATGTGTGCCACTGTCCCGTGTGTCATATAGAGAGTATGTGTGTCACAGTCCCGTGTGTCATGTGGATAGTGTGTGTGACACTGTCCCCGTGTGTCATATAGAGAGTGTGTGTGCCACAGTTCCGTGTGTCATGTGGAGGGTGTGTCCCCGTGTGTCATGTGGAGAGTATGTGTACCACAGTCCCGTGTTTCATGTGGAGAGTGTGTGCCACAGTTCCGTGTGTCATATAGAGAGTGTGTGTGCCACAGTCCCGTGTGTCATGTAGAGAATATGTGTGCCACTGTCCAGTGTGTCATATAGAGAGCATGTGTGCCACAGTCCCGTGTGTCATGTGGAGAGTGTGTGTGCCACAGTCCCGTGTGTCATGTGAAGAGTATGTGTGCCACAGTCCCGTGTGTCATGTGGAAAGTGTGTGTGCCACAGTCCCCTGTGTCATGTGGAGAATATGTGTGCCACTGTCCCGTGTGTCATATAGAGAGTATGTGTGTCACAGTCCCGTGTGTCATGTGGAGAGTGGGTGTGCCACTGTCCCGTGTGTCATGTGGAGAGTATGTGTGCCACAGTCCCGTATGTCATGTGGAGAGTATGTGTGCCACAGTCCCGTGTGTCATGTGGAGAGTATGTGTGCCACAGTCCCGTGTGTCATATAGAGAGTGTGTGTACCACAGTCCCGTGTGTCATGTGGAGAGTATGTGTGCCACTGTCCCGTGTGTCATGTGGAGAGTATGTGTGCCACTGTCTCGTGTGTCATGTGGAGAGTATGTGTGCCACTATCCCGTGTGTCATGTGGATAGTATGTGTACCACAGTTCCGTGTGTCATGTGGAGAGTGTGTGTGCCACTGTCCCGTGTGTCATGTGGAGAGTATGTGTGCCACAGTCCCGTGTGCCATGTGGAGAGTATGTGTGCCTTAGTCCCGTGTGTCATATAGAGAGTATGTGTGCCAGTCCCTTGTGTCATGTGGAGAGTTTGTGTGCCACAGTCCCGTGTGTCATATAGAGAGTATGTGTGCCACAGTCCCGTGTGCCATATAGAGAGTATGTGTGCTAGTCCCGTGTGTCATGTGGAGAGTTTGTGTGCCACAGTCCCGTGTGCCATGTGGAGAGTGTGTGTGCCACTGTCCCGTGTGTCATGTGGAGAGTGTGTGTGCCACAGTCCCGTGTGCCATGTGGAGAGTATGTGTGCCACTGTCACGTGTGTCATGTGGAGAGTGTGTGTGCCACAGTCCCGTGTTTCATGTGGAGAATATGTGTACCACTGTCCCTGTGTGTCATGCGGATAGTATGTGCCACAGTCCCGTGTGTCATGTGGATAGTATGTGTACCACAGTCCCGTGTGTCATGTGGAGAGTGTGTGTGCCACTGTCCCGTGTGTCATGTGGAGAGTATGTGTGCCACAGTCCCGTGTGCCATGTGGAGAGTTTGTGTGCCACAGTCCCGTGTGTCATATAGAGAGTATGTGTGCCAGTCCCGTGTGTCATGTGGAGAGTATGTGTGCTAGTCCCGTGTGTCATGTGGAGAGTTTGTGTGCCACAGTCCCGTGTGCCATGTGGGGAGTGTGTGTACCACTGTCCCGTGTGTCATGTGGAGAGTGTGTGTGCCACAGTCCCGTGTGCCATGTGGAGAGTGTGTGTGCCACTGTAACGTGTGTCATGTGGAGAGTGTGTGTGCCACAGTCCCGTGTGTCATGTGGAGAATATGTGTACCACTGTCCCCGTGTGTCATGCGGATAGTATGTGCCACAGTCCCGTGTGTCATGTGGATAGTATGTGTACTACAGTCCCGTGTGTCATGTGGAGAGTGTGTGTGCTACTGTCCCGTGTGTCATGTGGAGAGTATGTGTGCCACAGTCCCGTGTGCCATGTGGAGAGTATGTGTGCCACAGTCCCGTGTGTCATATAGAGAGTATGTGTGCCAGTCCCGTGTGTCATGTGGAGAGTTTGTGTGCCACAGTCCCGTGTGTCATATAGAGAGTATGTGTGCCACAGTCCCGTGTGTCATATAGAGAGTATGTGTGCTAGTCCCGTGTGTCATGTGGAGAGTTTGTGTGCCACAGCCCCGTGTGTAATGTGGAGAGTGTGTGTGACACAGTCCCGTGTGTCATGTGGAGAGTATGTGTACCACTGTCCCCGTGTGTCATGTGGAGAGTATGTGTGCCACAGTCCCGTATGTCATGTGGAGAGTATGTGTGCCACAGTCCCGTGTGTCATGTGGAGAGTATGTGTGACATAGTCCCGTGTGTCATGTGGAGAGTATGTGTACCACTGTCTCGTGTGTCATGTGGATAGTATGTGTGCCACAGTCCCGTGTGTCATATAGTGTGTGTGTGTGCCACAGTACCGTGTGTCATGTGGAGAGTATGTGTGCCACTGTCCCGTGTGTCATGTGGAGAGTATGTGTGCCACTGTCCCGTGTGTCATGTGGAGAGTATGTGTGCCACTATCCCGTGTGTCATGTGGATAGTATGTGTACCACAGTCCCGTGTGTCATGTGGAGAGTGTGTGTGCCACTGTCCCGTGTGTAATGTGGAGAGTGTGTGTGCCACTGTCTCCGTGTGTCATGTGGAGAGTATGTGTGCCACAGTCCCGTATGTCATGTGGAGAGTATGTGTGCCACAGTCCCGTGTGTCATGTGGAGAGAATGTGTGCTAGTCCCGTGTGTCATGTGGAGAGTATGTGTACCACTGTCCCCGTGTGTCATGTGGATAGTATGTGTGCCACAGTCCCGTGTGTCATATAGAGTGTGTGTACCACAGTCCCGTGTGTCATGTGGAGAGTATGTGAGCCACTGTTCCGTGTGTCATGTGGAGAGTATGTGTGCCACTGTCCCGTGTGTCATGTGGAGAGTATGTGTGCCACTATCCCGTGTGTCATGTGGATAGTATGTGTACCACAGTCCCGTGTGTCATGTGGAGAGTGTGTGTGCCACTGTCCCGTGTGTCATGTGGAGAGTATGTGTGCCACAGTCCCGTGTGCCATGTGGAGAGTATGTGTGCCACAGTCCCGTGTGTCATATAGAGAGTATGTGTGCCAGTCCCGTGTGGCATGTGGAGTTTGTGTGCCACAGTCCCGTGTATCATATAGAGAGTATGTGTGCCACAGTCCCGTGTGTCATATAGAGAGTATGTGTGCTAGTCCCGTGTGTCATGTGGAGAGTTTGTGTGCCACAGCCCCGTGTGTAATGTGGAGAGTGTGTGTGCCACTGTCCCCGTGTGTCATGTGGAGAGTATGTGTGCCACAGTCCCGTATGTCATGTGGAGAGTATGTGTGCCACAGTCCCGTGTGTCATGTGGAGAGTATGTGTGCCACAGTCCCGTGTGTCATATAGAGTGTGTGTACCACAGTCTCGTGTGTCATGTGGAGAGTATGTGTGCCACTGTCCCGTGTGTCATGTGGAGAGTATATGTGCCACTGTCCCGTGTGTCATGTGGAGAGTATGTGTGCCACTATCCCGTGTGTCATGTGGATAGTATGTGTACCACAGTCCCGTGTGTCATGTGGAGAGTGTGTGTGCCACTGTCCCGTGTGTCATGTGGAGAGTATGTGTGCCACAGTCCCGTGTGTCATGTGGAGAGTATGTGTGCCACAGTCCCGTGTGTCATATAGAGAGTATGTGTGCTAGTCCCGTGTGTCATGTGGAGAGTTTGTGTGCCACAGTCCCGTGTGCCATGTGGAGAGTGTGTGTGCCACTGTCCCGTGTGTCATGTGGAGAGTGTGTGTGCCACAGTCCCGTGTGCCATGTGGAGAGTATGTGTGCCACAGTCACGTGTGTCATGTGGAGAGTGTGTGTGCCACAGACCCGTGTGTCATGTGGAGAATATGTGTACCACTGTCCCCGTGTGTCATGCGGATAGTATGTGTGCCACAGTCCCGTGTGTCATGTGGAGAGTGTGTGTGCCACAGTCCCGTGTGTCATGTGGAGAGTGTGTGTGCCACAGTCCCGTGTGTCATATAGAGAGTATGTTTGCTACAGTCCCGTGTGTCATGTGGAGAGTATGTGTGCCACTGTCCCGTGTGTCATATAGAGGCTCTGTGTCGTGTCGAGACACCTAAGGACGTCACACGCTGCTATTTACGCCACTCTACCGATTCTGGAAGAGGTGGATCGGCTGTTCCGCCAATCAGCGACAGGCAAGGGTTTTCTACCGCGTCCCGGTTTCGCCGAGGAGGAGGAGCCTCGGCCCCAACCAGTTGCGACGAGTCACCACCAGCCGGCGCTTCGGTAGTGGCTGGCAATGGCGGAGGCAGGCACCGCAGAGGCAGGCGGGCGGGGAGGCGTTTGCGGTGGCGTAGAGCTGGGCCATCCGAGCTGCAACTCGACCTACCACCAGCAGAGTACAGCAGCCCTCTGGTCACGATACCCCTGGTCGGAGAAGCTGAGTCCGCCCCTGCCAGCCCCGCACCGCCCCAGCCCCAGTCCCAGCCGCAGCCGCCGGCCGCCGCCGACCGCCTGGCGCCGCTCGCAGCGGAGACCGACCCCGCCAGCCCTCGGCGCATTCCGGTGACCGTAGGGTACCGCCCGCGGCCGCCCGGGCCGAGGGAGGACGCCGTGACACCACGCACGGCGGCGGCTGCCTCCGCTGGGCGTCGGGATGCGGGGGAGACCATGTCGGCCGGTGGCCGCGACCGCTGCCTCGTGCTGCCGGAGCGGCTCACCGTCCGTCAGACCGCCACCGCCACGGGGAGACGAGCCGCCGCCGGCGGGAGTGGCACAGCGAGGACGGCCAACGTCACTGGTAGCGGTGTCAAACTGGAACTTCTTAATGTGCAGTCGCTGCTCCCGAAATTAGCAGACATTAGAGCAGAAGTCAGTCAAAAGCGACCAGAAGTGTTGTGTTTCACTGAAACGAACTTAAAGCAAACCACTCCGAACCGTTACATTGAAATAGAAGATTACCGAGTGTTTAGATGTGACCGCGTCAGGGGCAAGAAGAAATCTGGTGGGGGAGTTGTAATTTACGTGAGAAACGATTTGCAAGCAGAAACTGTCAAAGTGGTGGCCTCATCAGATCAGACTCAAGTTGAAGCATTATGGATTAAGGTTAAATTCGATAAGAGAAAGGCAGTGTTAATAAGTTGTATGTACCGTCCACCATCAACCGTGCATTCTCAAGTGCATGCGGACTTTAACGACATTGAGGAACAGTTGCAGAGTGTCATTGCTCAGTATCCGTCACAGCGCATTGTGGTGACAGGTGATCTCAACGCCGATGCACAGACGAACCCGACGGCCAACGCTAGATTGATTGAGCTCGAGAGATATGGTTTGAAATGTATTGTTAGGGAACCAACTTTCTACTGTGGTGATCACCGATCTATACTTGATGTGATTTTGGTGTCTGAAGCAATTCACAATGCCCAAGTGCCGCCATCGTGTACTGTGGAACGCTGTGATCACGCTAGCCATCATTATCGTGTAAATGTTGTGATTACTGTACCGAGAGATAGGTCGAAAGCGCTGTATAGGACAGGTCGAGCCTGGAAATCGTTCGACAGTGATGCATTCTTGGCAGATGTAGCAGCGACTGAATGGAGCACTGTAGTCAATGCAGATGACGATTGTGAGAGGCAGTGGTTGTCATTCGCGTCCAGTTTGAATGAATTGCTCGATGTGCACGCTCCGATTCGACGATATCGAGTGCATAATCCCAGGGGCCCGCATGTTTCACCAGATACATTAGATCTCATGGCTCAGAGAAGACGTGCAAGGGAAAACAACGATCCGGCATACAAGCATCTTAATTTAGTGACGAAACGAGCTATAAGAGCAGATTGTAGGCAAAATTTAGAAGATCGTATCAGAAATTCAGCACCTTCAGACTTATACCGGCAGCTGAAGCCGGTCATCGCCCCAAAGCGGGGACCGACAACAGAACCGTCAAATTTAACTCCGAACGAACTCAACCAGTACTTTACGACAATCGGCTTGGAAACGCGCGACAAAGTCGCAGCGGACTTCGCGCAGTCAGCTCGCGAACGTTTAAATCCAAGATTACCTAGAGTAAATATCGGGAAATTGCGGATTTCTCCAGTAACTCTGTTGCAACTGCGAAATACTCTGTTTTCGGTTCCAAATAAGAATTCATGCGTAGAGGGAGACATTCCAGTTAAAATTTTGAAACTATGTTTTCCAGCTGTAGGTCGCTATCTGCTGCGGATCATCAATAAGAGTTTCATAACAGGCACTGTTCCAGAAAGCTGGAAACGGGCCACAGTCATTCCGCTTCATAAGAAGGGTGATCCCAGCATAGCATCAAATTTCAGGCCGGTCACTAACATTCCAACAATAACTAAAGTAGTTGAAAAACTTGTTCTAAATCAGCTGACCAATTATTTGAATAGAGAACATTTATACAGTAACGATCAACATGGCTTTCGAGAAAATCATTCCACTTGTACCGCGCTTTTATCAGTGACTGACGAGATTCTGAAAGGCATGGATCGGTCAGAGATTTGTTTGTTGACGCTTATCGATTTAAGTCGATGTTTCGATGTGATCGACCATAAAACGTTGCTAAATAAACTAGAATTATTACAGATTAGTTCAGATTGGTTTGAAAGCTATCTTAGCGGACATGTTCAGCAGGTAAAAGTAGGTGAAACGTTTTCGGACTCTCTCCCAATCAACATTGGAACGTTTCAAGGGTCATGTCTGGGACCGTTGCTCTATAACGTAGCTAGCAACGACTTGCCGTGCTATATCCCCGACGAAATTAATGGATTTAAAATTATTAAAGCCCGTTATGCAGATGATAGTCAAATTGGTATTGTCGGTCCCCGGAGCCGTTTAGAAGAGATGAAAAGGAGCCTCGAAGAGGTTCTTGATACAATGACCACATGGTTTCAGCAGAACGGTATGCTGGTAAACGCCAGTAAAACGGAATTGATTGTGTGCGGCGACAGGCGGCAAGTGTCGCGTCTAGAAAGTGAAACGTCTATAAATTTTATGGGAGAGATACTCCATTCTAAGACTAGTGTCAGAAATCTGGGTGTAACCATGGATCGTTTTCTGTCGTGGGAGCAACACGTGCAGCAAATAGCGGATCGTTGTTTTGGAATTCTTGTAGGTCTTCTTCATGCCAAGCAGGTGCTGCCTATAGGGACACTACCCAGGTTAATCGATGCAATGGTTTTTTCTCATGTCAGGTACTGTGTGCAAGTGTATGGTGGGACCAGTGTTACGGGGATAGGTAAAATTCAAAAGATATTTAATTTTGCGGCAAGAGTAATCTCAGGACGTAGGAAATATGATCACATCTCGGACGTGTTGAAGCAGTATGATTGGCTAGGGGCAGCACGGTTTATTGAGTATTGTGACATGAGCATGCTACACAAGATTGTTACCACCGGTGAGCCTTCTATGTTGGCTAGTCAGTTCACTTTGAATCGAGACGTGGTGGGCCGTCGTACCCGACAGTCAGACCAGCTGGCATTGCCCAAACCCAGAACGAATCACGGGAAGCGAAATTTTGTGTATCGATCTGCGGCGCTGCTCAACAGTCATTTTGGTTCTAATGTTACGGATGTCCTCACTTCGTCCACAAGACTGGCAAAGAAAATGTTTAGAGAGCATTGCGCGGCTGCCGAAAGTAATACCTAGGCGCCAGTGTCTTCTATGGTAGCGTTTTTACACATGTTTTTAAATGCTTTTTAAATGACAAAGCGTAAGCTGCAATATGTACTTACCATGTATGACAATGACCCTGTAATAGCCCATGATGTGTGGAAATGGTCAGCTGATGTCGAAATACAAATACAAATAGAGAGTATGTGTGTCACAGTCCCGTGTGTCATGTGGATAGTGTGTGTGACACTGTCCCCGTGTGTCATATAGAGAGTGTGTGTGCCACAGTTCCGTGTGTCATGTGGAGGGTGTGTCCCCGTGTGTCATGTGGAGAGTATGTGTACCACAGTCCCGTGTTTCATGTGGAGAGTGTGTGCCACAGTTCCGTGTGTCATATAGAGAGTGTGTGTGCCACAGTCCCGTGTGTCATGTGGAGAATATGTGTGCCACTGTCCCGTGTGTCATATAGAGAGCATGTGTGCCACAGTCCCGTGTGTCATGTGGAGAGTGTGTGTGCCACAGTCCCGTGTGTCATGTGAAGAGTATGTGTGCCACAGTCCCGTGTGTCATGTGGAGAGTGTGTGTGCCACAGTCCCGTGTGTCATGTGGAGAATATGTGTGCCACTGTCCCGTGTGTCATATAGAGAGTATGTGTGCCACAGTCCCGTGTGTCATGTGGAGAGTGGGTGTGCCACTGTCCCGTGTGTCATGTGGAGAGTATGTGTGCCACAGTCCCGTATGTCATGTGGAGAGTATGCGTGACACAGTCCCGTGTGTCATGTGGAGAGTATGTGTGCCACAGTCCCGTGTGTCATATAGAGAGTGTGTGTACCACAGTCCCGTGTGTCATGTGGAGAGTATGTGTGCCACTGTCCCGTGTGTCATGTGGAGAGTATGTGTGCCACTGTCCCGTGTGTCATGTGGAGAGTATGTGTGCCACTATCCCGTGTGTCATGTGGATAGTATGTGTACCACAGTCCCGTGTGTCATGTGGAGAGTGTGTGTGCCACTGTCCCGTGTGTCATGTGGAGAGTATGTGTGCCACAGTCCCGTGTGCCATGTGGAGAGTATGTGTGCCTTAGTCCCGTGTGTCATATAGAGAGTATGTGTGCCACTATCCCGTGTGTCATATAGAGAGTATGTGTGCCACAGTCCCGTGTGTCATGTGGAGAGTGTGTGTGCCACAGTCCCGTGTGTCATGTGGAGAGTATGTGTGCCACAGTCCCGTGTGTCATGTGGAGAATTTGTGTGCCACAGTCCCGTGTGTCATATAGAGAGTATGTGTGCCACAGTCCTGTGTGTCATATAGAGAGTGTGTGTGCCACAGTCCCGTGTGTCATATAGAGAGTATGTGTGCCACTGTCCCGTGTGTCTTATAGAGAGTGTGTGTGCCACAGTCCCGTGTGTCATATAGAGAGTATGTGTGCCACTGTCCCATGTGTAATGTGGAGAGTGTGTGTGCCACAGTCCCGTGTGTCATATAGAGAGTGTGTGTGCCACTGTCCCGTGTGTCATGTGGAGAGTGTGTGTGCCACAGTCCCGTGTGTCATGGGGAG
Source organism: Chirona hameri (assembly GCA_036785665.1). NCBI lineage: Eukaryota > Metazoa > Arthropoda > Thecostraca > Balanomorpha > Balanidae > Chirona > Chirona hameri. The sequence goes on from JAXIVJ010007064.1 coordinate 27,034, forward strand.
AGTATGTGTGCCAGTCCCGTGTGTCATGTGGAGAGTATCTGTGCCACAGTCCCGTGTTCAAGTTCAAGTTCATGTATTTCAAGGAGCGTCCACATAGTGGGTATTCTGCACCTAGTCATAGCTAGCATGGCCCATGATCCAACACATACAACACAGTGAAAGTGATACAATCAGCAGATACAGTCGATACAGTCAATCAGCGATTTAAAGCACACAGGAACGCGCGGCGCGAGCGGGCATGGACGGCAGCCGCTGGCAGTCGGTTCCATGCGGCGGCAGCTCGGTACGGAAACTGCCGCTGAGTGGCGGTCAGCCGGACGCGAGGCAGATGGAGTGAGCCAACGCCGTCCGAAACAGCTCGAGTCTGGCGTTGGGAAGACTCGGCACGCGTCGCAAATAGAGCACGCAGAGCGTGGGGCGACTCGCTGACATGCAGCGCTCTGTGCACGTTCAGGCAGTCACGGTGGCGAACAGTTTCCGCGACTCCCTGCCATCCGAGTGCTTCAAGGGCGGGGGATATGTGGTCGCAGCGGCGAGTACCACTCACAAGCCTGGCAGCGAAGTTGATAATTATCTGCACTCTACCTAGGTGACACTCGGCCGTTCCACCCCAGACAGACAGGCAGTAGAGGATGTGCGGGAAGACGTGAACTTGGACTAGGAGCTTCAGAACCTCAGGAGTGAAATGGTGCCGAGTTTTGAAGAGGGACACGAGGATTGCGTTGCAGCGCCGAACGATTAAGGAGATATGGGGTTCCCAGGTGAGGTGTTGGTCGAGGAGTACACCCAGTACCTTCACTGAAGATGATGGGTAGATATCTGTGCCAGAAGTAGTAATGTGGAAGTTGTTGGTCTTTTTGAGGGAGGGTTTGGTGCCAACCAGCATGAAGTCTGTCTTTGTGGGGTTCATTTTGAGGCTATTAGACTGGAACCAGTTTTGTAGGCACTGGATCGACTCCTCGACCCGGGCTTTCAAGTTAGAAAGACCGACGACATCAGGAGTGGCGGAGTCAAGGAGTTGGGTGTCGTCGGCGTAGGATAGAAGGCGGCCGTGGGGAAGGAAGTTGGGTAGGTCATTGATGAAAATGAGGAAGAGGATTGGACCGACTAGGGATCCCTGGGCCACCCCATGGGATAGGGGTAGAGTGATTGAGCCGCCGCTGACCGTCTGTCTCCTACCGCTCAGGTAGTCTCTAAACCATTCCGAGGACACACCGCACTGTTCGAGCTTACTGAGAAGGACGTCATGATCAATACTGTCGAAGGCTTTGCTGAGGTCGATCGTCGTAATCGACGCGACATGGCCGTTGTCGACAGCCCTTGTCAGCCATTCCACAGCGTCGATCAGAGCGTCCTCTGTCGAGTGACATGGACGGTAAGCATACTGCATTGGCGTCAGTACATGGTGGTCAAGTAGGTAAGAGCTGAGCTGCGAGCAGACGACCTTCTCCGCGATTTTCGACAGTACAGAGAGTATAGAAATGGGCCGAAAGTTGTTGAGGTCAGACCGATCGCCCGATTTAAACACTGGAGTGACGCGCGCGATCTTCCAGGAAGAAGGGAAAGTACATGACGATATAGAAGAGTTGATCAGGTGTAGGAGATGACAGCCGATTACAGGGAAACACTTCTTTATAGCAAGGAGAGGCACACCGTCGACACCGACGGCCCTCGATGCACTCATCTTCCCGATTGCGGTTGAAAGTTCCGGCAGAGTGGCCGGGCACAGGGAGAGGGCTGAGGCAAAGACACGGTGCGGGCGCGGTCCAGCCGGAGTCGTGCCAGCACTGTCGCGCATGGCCGCTGCCTCCGCTGCAATACGAGGTCCGACGGAAGCGAAGTGGGCGTTGAGTTCGTCTGCCCGGTTGGCCAGGTCGTCATCGGGTGTGGCACGCCCTCTCGCTGGCTGCATTGCGAACTGCCTGAGGCGGTTCCAAAAATTACGCCGCTCGCTCAGCAGACCACTGCACAGGTACGAGCGACGTGCGAGGGTGATTAGTCCCTTCACTCTGTTTCGGCATTGCTGGTGCGTGCGGCGTGACTCCGGGGTGCGGCAGTGCTCCCAGGTCTCGCGGGCGCGGTCGCGCTCCTCCATGGCTGCGGAGACTTGCGCGTCGCCTCGCAGCCACGGGCAGCTCGGTCGGCGTGACGTCACAGTGGTGGTCGGGCAGTGGATGTCGACTGCGGTGTTCCATACTGTCATGAACGCGTCCACCTTGTCGTCGACGGTGCCAGCGGCGTGGAGCGGCTCCCAGTCCGCGAGCAGCAGGCTCAGGTTGAGCGCGTCCCAGTTGACGCGTTTCCACGGCCGCATGGTGGTGGTGATTGGTCGTCGGCGCTCTCTGGGGACGGGAGCGCAGAGCAGCACAGGCTGGTGGTCCGCCACGGGCTCGGGGAGAACCTGGATTGAGTCCTGGAGGTCCGTCACGTTGGTGACGATCAAGTCAAGCAGTGTCGGTGTCGGATGGAGGTGGGTAGGCTTGTCGACTAGCTGTTTGAGACTCAGATCACTCAGGATGGTCTGGAAGCCGCGAACACCAGGGCCGTCCGGGTTGAGAAGATTGACATTGAAGTCACCCAGTACGAACACCGGTTTTCCCGTGGCGACGGCAGTTTGTAGCTGGTCTCGAATTTTGTTCAGGCATCGGGATGTCGGTCCTCCCGGCGGTCGATAGATGGCGCCTATCACTACGGTGCGGCGGCCGGGGCCGCTCACCGAGATCCACAGGGACTCCACCGTAGGATCAGCACCACCTATGTCGAGTTTCACCGCACGGAGTGAGTCCGCGATTAGTATGGCGACTCCACCTCCGCGCGGCTGGGTGTGCTGGGCTGCTGTCGACCGGGCGACACTGCGGTCGTGCCGCAGTATGCTGAATCCCGGGAATACCAGCACCCTGTCGAGCACGTCGGGTTTGAGCCAAGTTTCAGACACGCACAGAATGTCCATGTGGTGTTTTTGCAGGAGCTGGTTGACTTCGTCCAGTCGGGGTGTCAGCGATCGGGCATTGATGTGACCGATATTGTAGTCGTGTCTCGCCGGCTCAGTAGTGCCCACCACGGCTGCGTATTCCCGGCGAGTCTGCCGCGCGGTCAGTCTGGCGGGGTGCACCAGCGTCTGAGGCCGATGTACTGCTTCTGTTGTGCGCGCAGGGCGAGGCGGGAAGTCGACACTGCACCCAACCCGAGCCTGCCGGCGGGTGTGGGCGTCGGTCCGCCCACCTCTCCGGTGGCGGATCAGCCGGGACAGGTGGGCAGGTAGGCTGTGCCGGATGGTCGCGGTCACGCCACGAGCCGTGTCCCCGTCCAGCCGGTCGCGCACCGCCAGCAGGTGTGCCCGGTCGTACGCAGGCGCTGTGGGACTGGTAACCGGCGGTCTGCGCTTCTCCGGTCGGTAGAATCTGGGGTCGGCCGACCAGGGGGGCCTGGGGCCGCATGATCTGCATAGCAGGCAGCGCGGGGGTGTTTGGCACTCCACACGGCGGGGCTGTGCCCCAGTGCCGGAGGCGTTCTGATGGTCAGCGCTCTCTTGCGATCTCCGGAAAAAAATCGCCTTCCTGCCACCCCTACATCCCCTCCGCCTCAGTCGTCGCCGGTGGCCGGGCCGGTCTGGTTCTGCGTCGTCGCCGTCGTCAAGGTCACCGTTAGCGGCGGCGACCGACGAACCGGTGCCGGGCCGTGGCGGTCCGGCATGGGGGAGGGGTTGACGGGGGAGACTAGGTGTCGGCAGATTTATGTCGGTGAGCATGCGCCCGTGTGCCACAGTACCGTGTGTCATGTGGAGAGTATGTGTGCCACAGTCCCGTGTTTCATATAGAGAGTATGTGTGCCACAGTCCCGTGTGTCATATAGAGAGTATGTGTGCCACAGTACCGTGTGTCATGTGGAGAGTGTGTGTGCCACAGTCCCGTGTGTCATATAGAGAGTATGTGTGCCACAGTCCCGTGTGTCATATAGAGAGTGTGTGTGCTAGTCCCGTGTGTCATGTGGAGAGTTTGTGTGCCACAGTCCCGTGTGCCATCTGGAGAGTGTGTGTGCCACTGTCCCGTGTGTCATGTGGAGAGTGTGCGTGCCACAGTCCCGTGTGCCATGTGGAGAGTATGTGTGCCACTGTCACGTGTGTCATGTGGAGAGTGTGTGTGCCACAGTCCCGTGTGTCATGTGGAGAATATGTGTACCACTGTCCCCGTGTGTCATGCGGATAGTATGTGTGCCACAGTCCCGTGTGTCATGTGGAGAGTGTGTGTGTGCCACAGTCCCGTGTGTCATGTTGAGAGTGTGTGTGTGTGCCACAGTCCCGTGTGTCATATAGAGAGTATGTGTGCCACAGTCCCGTGTGTCATATAGAGAGTATGTGTGCCATAGTCCCGTGTGTCATGTGGAGAGTGTGTGTGCCACAGCCCCGTGTGTCATGTGGAGAGTATGTGTGCCAGTCCCGTGTGTCATGTGGAGAGTGTGTGTGCCACAATCCCGTGTGTCATATAGAGAGTATGTGTGCCACAGTCCCGTGCGTCATGTGGAGAGTGTGTGTGCCACTGTCCCCGTGTGTTATGTGGAGAGAGTGTGTGTGCCACAGTCCCATGTGTCATATAGAGAGTGTGTGTGCCACAGTACCGTGTGTCATGTGGAGAGTATGTGTGCCACAGTCCCGTGTGTCATGTGGAGAGTACGTGTGCCACAGTCCCGTGTGTCATATAGAGAGTATGTGTGTCACAGTCCCGTGTGTAATGTGGAGAGTATGTGTACCACTGTTCCCGTGTGTCATGTGCAGAGTGTGTGTGTGCCACAGTCCCGTGTGTCATATAGAGAGTATGTGTGTCACAGTCCCGTGTGTCATGTGGATAGTGTGTGTGACACTGTCCCCGTGTGTCATATAGAGAGTGTGTGTGCCACAGTTCCGTGTGTCATGTGGAGAGTGTGTGTGCCACTGCCCCCGTGTGTCATGTGGAAAGTATGTGTACCACAGTCCCGTGTGTCATGTGGAGAGTGTGTGTGCCACAGTTCCGTGTGTCATGTGGAGTGTGTGTGTGCCACAGTTCCGTGTGTCATGTGGAGAGTGTGTGTGCCACTGTCCCGTGTGTCATATAGAGAGTATGTGTGCCACAGTCCCGTGTGTCATGTGGAGAGTATGTGTGACACAGTTCCGTGTGTAATCTGGGGAGTGTGTGTGCCACAGTCCTGTGTGTCATGTGGAGAGTATGTGTACCACAGTCCCGTGTGTCATATAGAGATTATGTGTGCTACTGTCCCGTGTGTCATCCGGATAGTATGTGTGACACTGTCCCCGTGTGTCATATAGAGAGTATGTGTGCCACTGTCCCCGTGTGTCATGTGGAGAGTGTGTGTGCCACAGTTCCGTGTGTCATGTGGAGAGTGTGTGTGCCACAGTTCCGTGTGTCAGGTGGAGAGTGTGTGTGCCACAGTTCCGTGTGTCATGTGGAGAGTGTGTGTGCCACAGTCCCGTGTGTCATGTGGAGAGTGTGTGTGCCACAGTCCCGTGTGTCATATAGAGAGTATGTGTACCACAGTCCCGTGTGTCATGTGGAGAGTGTGTGTGCCACCGTCCAGTGTGTCATATAGAGAGTATGTGTGACACAGTCCCGTATGTCATGTGGAGAGTATGTGTACCACAGTCCCGTGTGTCATATAGAGTGTGTGTGTGTGACACAGTCCCGTGTGTCATGTGGAGAGTATGTGTACCACTGTCCCGTGTGTCATGTGGAGAGTATGTGTGCCACTGTCCCGTGTGTCATATAGAGAGTGTGTGTGCCACTGTCCCGCGTGTCATATAGAGAGTATGTGTGCCACAGTCCCGTGTGACATGTGGAGAGTGTGTACCACAGTCCCGTGTGTCATGTGGATAGTATGTGTACCACAGTCCCGTGTGGCATATAGAGAGTATGTGTACCACTGTCCCGTGTGTCATGTGGAGAGTATGTGTACCACTGTCCCGTGTGTCATATAGAGTGTGTGTGTGCCACAGTCCCGTGTGTCATATAGAGAGTATGTGTGCCACTGTCCCGTGTGTCATGTGGAGAGTATGTGTGCTACAGTCCCGTGTGTCATGTGGAGAGTATGTGTGCTACAGTCCCGTGCGTCATATAGAGAGTATGTGTGCCACAGTCCCGTGTGTCATGTGGAGATTGTGTGTGCCACAGTCCCGTGTGTCATATAGAGAGTATGTGTGCCACAGTCCCGTGTGTCATGTGGAGAGTGTGTGTGCCACAGTCCCGTGTGTCATATAGAGAGTATGTGTGGCACTGTCCCGTGTGTCATGTGGAGAGTATGTGTGACACAGTCCCGTGTGTCATGTGGAGAGTATGTGTACCACTGTCCCGTGTGTCATGTGGAGAGTATGTGTACCACTGTCCCCGTGTGTCATGTGGAGAGTATGTGTACCACTGTCCCAGTGTGTCATGTGGAGAGTATGTGTACCACTGTCCCCGTGTGTCATGTGGAGAGTGTGTGTACCACAAGGCCCGTGTGTCATGTGCAGAGTGTGTATGTGCCACAGTCCCGTGTGTCATATAGAGAGTATGTGTGCAGATGTCCCCGTGTGTCATGTGGAGAGTATGTGTGCCACAGTCCCGTGTGTCATGTGGAGAGTATGTGTGACACTGTCCCCGTGTGTCCTATAGAGAGTATGTGTGCCACAGTCCCGTGTGTCATATAGAGAGTATGTGTGCCACTGTCCCGTGTGTCATGTGGAGAGTATGTGTGTGCCACAGTCCCGTGTGTCATATAGAGAGTATGTGTGCCACAGTCCCGTGCGTCATATAGAGAGCACGTGTGCCACAGTCCCGTGTGTCATATAGAGAGTATGTGTGTCACAGTCCCGTGTGTCATGTGGAGAGTGCGTGTGTGTGTGTGCCACTGCACCGTGTGTCATGTGGAGAGTATGTGTGCTACATTCCCGTGTGTCTTATAGAGAGTGTGTGTGCCACAGTCCCGTGTGTCATATATAGAGTATGTGTGTCACAGTCCCGTGTGTCATGTAGAGAGTGTGTGTGACACTGTCCCCGTGTGTCATATAGAGAGTATGTGTGCCACAGTCCCGTGTGTCATATAGAGTGTGTGTGCCACAGTCCCGTGTGTCATATAGAGAGTATGTGTGTCACAGTCCCGTGTGTCATGTGGAGAGTGTGTGTGCCACTGTCCCGTGTCATGTGGAGAGTATGTGTGCCACAGTCCTGTGTGTAATGTGGAGAGTATGTGTACCACAGTCCCGTGTGTCATGTGGATAGTGTGTGTGCCACTGTCCCGTGTCATGTGGAGAGTGTGTGTGCCACTGTCCCGTTTGTCATATAGAGAGTATGTGTGCCACAGTCCCGTGTGTAATGTGGAGAGTATGCGTACCACAGTCCCGTGTGTCATGTGGAGAGTGTGTGTGCCACTGTCCCGTGTCATGTGGAGAGTGTGTGTGCCACAGTCCCGTGTGTCATATAGAGAGTATGTGTGCCACTGTCCCCGTGTGTCATGTGGAGAGTATGTGTGCCACAGTCCCGTGTGTCATGTGGAGAGTGTGTGTGCCACAGTCCCGTGTGTCATATAGAGAGTATGTGTGCCACAGTCACGTGTGTCATGTGGAGAGAGTGTGTGCCACTGTCCCCGTGTGTCATGTGGAGAGTGTGTGTACCACAGCCCCGTGTGTAATGTGGAAAGTGTGTGTGCCACAGTCCCGTGTGCCATGTGGAGAGAATGTGTACCACTGTCCCCATGTGTCATGTGGAGAGTATGTGTACCACAGTCCCGTGTGTCATGTGGAGAGTGTGTGTGCCACAGTTCCGTGTGTCATTTGGAGTGTGTGTGCCACTGTACCGTGTGTCATAAAGAGAGTATGTGTGCCACAGTCCCGTATGTCATGTGGAGAGTATGTGTGCCACAGTCCCGTATGTCATGTGGAGAGTGTGTGTGCCACAGTCCCGTGTGTAATGTGGAGAGTATGTGTGCCACAGTCCCGTGAGTCATATAGAGAATATGTGTGACACAGTCCCGTATGTCATGTGGAGAGTATGTGTGCCACAGTCCCGTGTGTCATGTGGAGAGTGTGTGTGTGCCACAGTCCCGTGTGTCATGTGAAGAGTGTGTGTGCCACAGTCCCGTGTGTCATGTGGAGAGTATGTGTGCCACAGTCCCGTGTGTCATGTGGAGAATATGTGTGCCACAGTCCCGTGTGTCATGTGGAGAGTGTGTGTGACACTGTCCCGTGTGTCATATAGAGAGTATGTGTGTCACAGTCCCGTGCGTCATATAGAGAGTATGTGTGCCACAGTCCCGTGTGTCATATAGAGAGTATGTGTGCCACAGTCCCGTGTGTCATATACGGAGTGTGTGTGCCACAGTCCCGTGTGTCATATAGAGAGTATGTGTGCCACAGTCCCGTGTGTCATATAGAGAGTATGTGTGCCACAGTCCCGTGTGTCATATAGAGAGTATGTGTGCCACAGTTCCGTGTGTCATGTGGAGAGTATGTGTGCCACAGTACCGTGTGCAATGTGGATAGTATGTGTGCCACAGTCCCGTGCGTCATGTGGAGAGTGTGTGTGTCACAGTCCCGTGTGTCATGTGGAGAGTGTGTGTGCCACAGTCCCGTGTGTCATATAGAGAGTATGTGTGCCACAGTCCCGTGTGTCATATGGAGAGTATGTGTGCCACAGTCCCGTGTGTCATATAGAGAGTATGTGTGCCAGTCCCGTGTGTGATGTGGAGAGTGTGTGTGCCACAGTCCCGTGTGTCATATAGAGAGTATGTGTGCCACAGTCCCGTGTGTCATGTGGAGAGTGTGTGTGCCACTGTCCCCGTGTGTCATGTGGAGAGTGTGTGTACCACAGTCCCGTGTGTCATGTGGAGAGTGTGTGTGTCACAGTTCCGTGTGTCATATAGAGAGTATGTGTACCACTGTCCCCGTGTGTCATGTCGAGAGTATGTGTACCACTGTCCCCATGTGTCATGTGGATAGTATATGTACCACAGTCCCGTGTGTCATGTGGAGAGTATGTGAGCCACAGTCCCGTGTGTCATGTGGAGAGTATGTGTGCCACAGTCCCGTGTGTCATATAGAGAATGTGTGCCACAGCCCTGTGTGCAATATAGAGAGTATGTGTGCCACAGTCCCGTGTGTCATATAGAGAGTGTGTGTGCCACAGTCCCGTGTGTCATATAGAGAGTTATGTGTGCCACTGTCCCGTGTGTCATGTAGAGAGTGTGTGTGCCACAGTCCCGTGTGTCATGTGGAGAGTATGTGTACCACTGTCCCGTGTGTCATGTGGAGAGTATGTGTGCCACAGTCCCGTGTGTCATATAGAGAGTATGTGTGACACTGTCCCGTGTGTCATGTGGAGAGTATGTGTGCCACAGTACCGTGTGTCATGTGGAGAGTGTGTGTGCCACAGTCCCGTGTGTCATATAGAGAGTATGTGTGCCACAGTCCCGTGTGTCATATAGAGAGTGTGTGTGCCACAGTCCCGTGTGTCATATAGAGAGTATGTGTGCCACTGTCCCGTGTGTCATGTGGAGAGTATGTGTGCCACAGTCCCGTGTGTCATGTGGAGAGTGTGTGTGTCACAGTCCCGTGTGTCATATAGAGAGTATGTGTACCACTGTCCCCGTGTGTCATGTGGAGAGTATGTGTACCACTGTCCCCATGTGTCATGTGAATAGTATATGTACCACAGTCCCGTGTGTCATATAGAGAGTATGTGTGCTACAGTTCCGTGGGTCATGTGGAGAGTGTGTGTGCCACAGTTTCGTGTGTCATATAGAGAGTGTGTGTGCCACAGTCCCGTGTGTCATATAGAGAGTATGTGTGCTACAGTTCCGTGTGTCATGTGGAGAGTGTGTTTGCCACAGTCCCGTGTGTCATATAGAGAGTATGTGTGCCACCGTCCCGTGTGTCATATAGAGAGTATGTGTGCTACAGTTCCGTGTGTCATGTGGAGAGTGTGTGTGCCACAGTCCCGTGTGTCATATAGAGTGTGTGTGTGTGTGTGTGCCACAGTCCCGCGTGTCATATAGACTGTGTGTGTGCCACAGTCCCGTGTGCCATGTGGAGAGTATGTGTGCCACTGTCCCGTGTGTCATATGGAGAGTATGTGTGCCACTGTCCCGTGTGTCATGTGGAGAGTGTGTGCCACTGTCCCGTGTGTCATGTGGAGAGTATGTGTACCACAGTCCCGTGTGTCATATGGAGAGTATGTGTGCCACTGTCCCGTGTGTCATGTGGAGAGTGTGTGTGCCACTGTCCCGTGTGTCATTTGGAGAGTATGTGTGCCACAGTCCCGTGTGTCATATAGAGAGTATGTGTGCCACTGTCCCGTGTGTCATGTGGAGAGTATGTGTACCACAGTCCCGTGTGTCATGTGGAGAGTATGTGTGCCACAGTCCCGTGTGTCATATAGAGAGTATGTGTACCACAGTCCCCTGTGTCATGTGGAGAGTGTGTGTGCCACAGTCCAGTGTGTCATATAGAGAGTATGTGTGACACAGTCCCGTATGTCATGTGGAGAGTATGTGTGACACAGTCCCGTGTGTCATATAGAGAGTGTGTGTGACACAGTCCCGTGTGTCATGTGGAGAGTATGTGTACCACTGTCCCGTGTGTCATGTGGAGAGTATGTGTGCCACTGTCCCGTGTGTCATATAGAGAGTGTGTGTGCCACTGTCCCGTGTGTCATATAGAGAGTATGTGTGCCACAGTCCCGTGTGACATGTGGAGACTGTGTACCACAGTCCCGTGTGTCATGTGGATAGTATGTGTACCACAGTTCCGTGTGTCATATAGAGAGTATGTGTACCACTGTCCCGTGTGTCATGTGGAGAGTATGTGTACTACTGTCCCGTGTGTCATATAGAGTGTGTGTGTGCCACAGTCCCGTGTGTCATATAGAGAGTATGTGTGCCACTGTCCCGTGTGTCATGTGGAGAGTATGTGTGCTACAGTCCCGTGTGTCATGTGGAGAGTATGTGTGCTACAGTCCCGTGCGTCATATAGAGAGTATGTGTGCCACAGTCCCGTGTGTCATGTGGAGATTGTGTGTGCCACAGTCCCGTGTGTCATATAGAGAGTATGTGTGCCACAGTCCCGTGTGTCATGTGGAGAGTGTGTGTGCCACAGTCCCGTGTGTCATATAGAGAGTATGTGTGGCACTGTCCCGTGTGTCATGTGGAGAGTATGTGTGACACAGTCCCGTGTGTCATGTGGAGAGTATGTGTACCACTGTCCCGTGTGTCATGTGGAGAGTATGTGTACCACTGTCCCCGTGTGTCATGTGGAGAGTGTGTACCACTGTCCCAGTGTGTCATGTGGAGAGTATGTGTACCACTGTCCCCGTGTGTCATGTGGAGAGTGTGTGTACCACAAGGCCCGTGTGTCATGTGCAGAGTGTGTATGTGCCACAGTCCCGTGTGTCATATAGAGAGTATGTGTGCAGATGTCCCCGTGTGTCATGTGGAGAGTATGTGTGCCACAGTCCCGTGTGTCATGTGGAGAGTGTGTGTGACACTGTCCCCATGTGTCCTATAGAGAGTATGTGTGCCACAGTCCCGTGTGTCATATAGAGAGTATGTGTGCCACTTTCCCGTGTGTCATATAGAGAGTATGTGTGCCACAGTCCCGTGCGTCATATAGAGAGTACGTGTGCCACAGTCCCGTGTGTCATATAGAGAGTATGTGTGGCACTGTCCCGTGTGTCATGTGGAGAGTATGTGTACCACAGTCCCGTGTGTCATGTGGAGAGTGTGTGTGGCACAGTTCCGTGTGTCATTTGGAGTGTGTGTGTGTGCCACTGTACCGTGTGTCATATAGAGAGTATGTGTGCCACAGTCCCGTTTGTCATGTGGAGAGTATGTGTGCCACAGTCCCGTATGTCATGTGGAGAGTGTGTGTGCCACAGTCCCGTGTGTAATGTGGAGAGTATGTGTGCCACAGTCCCGTGTGTCATATAGAGAATATGTGTGACACAGTCCCGTGTGTCATGTGGAGAGTGTGTGTGCCACAGTCCCGTGTGTCATGTGGAGAGTGTGTGTGCCACAGTTCCGTGTGTCATGTGGAGAGTGTGTGTGCCACAGTTCCGTGTGTCATGTGGAGAGTGTGTGTGCCACAGTCCCGTGTGTCATGTGGAGAGTGTGTGTGCCACAGTTCCGTGTGTCATGTGGAGAGTGTGTGTGCCACAGTCCCGTGTGTCATATGGAGAGTGTGTGTGACACAGTCCCGTGTGTCATGTGGAGAGTATGTGTACCACTGTCCCGTGTGTCATGTGGAGAGTATGTGTGCCACTGTCCCGTGTGTCATATAGAGAGTGTGTGTGCCACTGTCCCGTGTGTCATATAGAGAGTATGTGTGCCACAGTCCCGTGTGACATGTGGAGAGTGTGTGTACCACAGTCCCGTGTGTCATGTTGATAGTATGTGTACCACAGTCCCGTGTGTCATATAGAGAGTATGTGTACCACTGTCCCCTGTGTCATGTGGAGAGTATGTGTACCACTGTCCCGTGTGTCATATAGAGTATGTGTGTGCCACAGTCCCGTGTGTCATATAGAGAGTATGTGTGCCACTGTCCCGTGTGGCATGTGGAGAGTATGTGTGCTACAGTCCCGTGTGTCATGTGGAGAGTATGTGTGCTACAGTCCCGTGTGTCATATAGAGAGTATGTGTGCCACAGTCCCGTGTGTCATGTGGAGATTATGTGTGCCACAGTCCCGTGTGTCATATAGAGAGTATGTGTGCCACAGTCCCGTGTGTCATGTGGAGAGTGTGTGTGCCACAGTCCCGTGTGTCATATAGAGAGTATGTGTGCCACTGTCCCGTGTGTCATGTGGAGAGTATGTGTGACACAGTCCCGTATGTCATGTGGAGAGTATGTGTACCACTGTCCCGTGTGTCATGTTGAGAGTATGTGTACCACTGTCCCCGTGTGTCATGTGGAGAGTGTGTGTACCACTGTCCCAGTGTGTCATGTGGAGAGTATGTGTACCACTGTCCCCGTGTGTCATGTGGAGAGTGTGTGTACCACAAGGCCCGTGTGTCATGTGCAGAGTGTGTATGTGCCACAGTCCCGTGTGTCATATAGAGAGTATGTGTGCGGATGTCCCCGTGTGTCATGTGGAGAGTATGTGTGCCACAGTCCCGTGTGTCATGTGGAGAGTGTGTGTGACACTGTCCCCGTGTGTCATATAGAGAGTATGTGTGCCACAGTCCCGTGTGTCATATAGAGAGTATGTGTGCCACTGTCCCGTGTGTCATGTGGAGAGTATGTGTGTGCCACAGTCCCGTGTGTCATATAGAGAGTATGTGTGCCACAGTCCCGTGCGTCATATAGAGAGTACGTGTGCCACAGTCCCGTGTGTCATATAGAGAGTATGTGTGTCACAGTCCCGTGTGTCATGTGGAGAGTGTGTGTGTGTGTGTGTGCCACTGGACTGTGTGTCATGTGGAGAGTATGTGTGCTACATTTCCGTGTGTCTTATAGAGAGTGTGTGTGCCACAGTCCCGTGTGTCATATATAGAGTATGTGTGTCACAGTCCCGTGTGTCATGTGGAGAGTGTGTGTGTGACACTGTCCCCGTGTGTCATATAGAGAGTATGTGTGCCACAGTCCCGTGTGTCATATAGAGTGGTTGTGCCACAGTCCCGTGTGTCATATAGAGAGTATGTGTGTCACAGTCCCGTGTGTCATGTGGAGAGTGTGTGTGCCACTGTCCCGTGTCATGTGGAGAGTATGTGTGCCACAGTCCTGTGTGTAATGTGGAGAGTATGTGTACCACAGTCCCGTGTGTCATGTGGAGAGTGCGTGTGCCACTGTCCCGTGACATGTGGAGAGTGTGTGTGCCACTGTCCCGTGTGTCATATAGAGAGTATGTGTGCTACAGTCCCGTGTGTAATGTGGAGAGTATGTGTACCACAGTCCCGTGTGTCATGTGGAGAGTGTGTGTGCCACTGTCCCGTGTCATGTGGAGAGTGTGTGTGCCACAGTCCCGTGTGTCATGTGGAGAGTATGTGTGCCACAGTCCCGTGTGTCATGTGGAGAGTGTGTGTGCCACAGTCCCGTGTGTCATATAGAGAGTATGTGTGCCACAGTCCCGTGTGTCATGTGGAGAGAGTGTGTGCCACTGTCCCCGTGTGTCATGTGGAGAGTGTGTGTACCACAGCCCCGTGTGTAATGTGGAAGTGTGTGTGCCACAGTCCCGTGTGCCATGTGGAGAGTATGTGTACCACTGTCCCCGTGTGTCATGTGGAGAGTATGTGTACCACAGTCCCGTGTGTCATGTGGAGAGTGTGTGTGCCACAGTTCCGTGTGTCATTTGGAGTGTGTGTGCCACTGTCCCGTGTGTCATATAGAGAGTATGTGTGCCACAGTCCCGTATGTCATGTGGAGAGTATGTGTGCCACAGTCCCGTATGTCATGTGGAGAGTGTGTGTGCCACAGTCCCGTGTGTAATGTGGAGAGTATGTGTGCCACAGTCCCGTGTGTCATATAGAAAATATTTGCGACACAGTCCCGTATGTCATGTGGAGAGTATGTGTGCCACAGTCCCGTGTGTCATGTGGAGAGTGTGTGTGTGTGTGCCACAGTCCCGTGTGTCATGTGAAGAGTGTGTGTGCCACAGTCCCGTGTGTCATGTGGAGAGTATGTGTGCCACAGTCCCGTGTGTCATGTGGAGAATATGTGTGCCACAGTCCCGTGTGTCATGTGGAGAGTTTGTGTGACACTGTCCCGTGTGTCATATAGAGAGTATGTTTGTCACAGTCCCGTGCGTCATATAGAGAGTATGTGTGCCACAGTCCCGTGTGTCATATAGAGAGTATGTGTGCCACAGTCCCGTGTGTCATATACGGAGTGTGTGTGCCACAGTCCCGTGTGTCATATAGAGAGTATGTGTGCCACAGTCCCGTGTGTCATATAGAGAGTATGTGTGTCACAGTCCCGTGTGTCATATAGAGAGTATGTGTGCCACAGTTCCTTGTGTCATGTGGAGAGTATGTGTGCCACAGTACCGTGTGCAATGTGGATAGTATCTGTGCCACAGTCCCGTGCGTCATGTGGAGAGTGTGTGTGCCACAGTCCCGTGTGTCATGTGGAGAGTGTGTGTGCCACAGTCCCGTGTGTCATATAGAGAGTATGTGTGCCACAGTCCCGTGTGTCATATAGAGAGTATGTGTGCCACAGTCCCGTGTGTCATATAGAGAGTATGTGTGCCAGTCCCGTGTGTGATGTGGAGAGTGTGTGTGCCACAGTCCCGTGTGTCATATAGAGAGTATGTGTGCCACAGTCCCGTGTGTCATGTGGAGAGTGTGTGTGCCACTGTCCCCGTGTGTCATGTGGAGAGTGTGTGTACCACAGTCCCGTGTGTCATGTGGAGATTGTGTGTTTCGCAGTCCCGTGTGTCATATAGAGAGTATGTGTACCACTGTCCCCGTGTGTCATGTGGAGAGTATGTGTACCACTGTCCCCATGTGTCATGTGGATAGTATATGTACCACAGTCCCGTGTGTCATGTGGAGAGTATGTGAGCCACAGTCCCGTGTGTCATGTGGAGAGTATGTGTGCCACAGTCCCGTGTGTCATATAGAGAATGTGTGCCACAGCCCTGTGTGCAATATAGAGAGTATGTGTGCCACAGTCCCGTGTGTCATATAGAGAGTGTGTGTGCCACAGTCCCGTGTGTCATATAGAGAGTTATGTGTGCCACTGTCCCGTGTGTCATGTGGAGAGTGTGTGTGCCACAGTCCCGTGTGTCATGTGGAGAGTATGTGTACCACTGTCCCGTGTGTCATGTGGAGAGTATGTGTGCCACAGTCCCGTGTGTCATATAGAGAGTATGTGTGACACTGTCTCGTGTATCGTGTGGAGAGTATGTGTGCCACAGTACCGTGTGTCATGTGTAGAGTGTGTGTGCCACAGTCCCGTGTGTCATATAGAGAGTATGTGTGCCACAGTCCCGTGTGTCATATAGAGAGTGTGTGTGCCACAGTCCCGTGTGTCATATAGAGAGTATGTGTGCCACTGTCCCGTGTGTCATGTGGAGAGTATGTGTGCCACAGTCCCGTGTGTCATGTGGAGAGCATCTGTGCCACAGTCCCGTGTGTCATATGGAGAGTGTGTGTGCCACAGTCCCGTGTGTCATATAGAGAGTATGTGTGCCACAGTCCCGTGTGTCATGTGGAGAGTATGTGTACCACAGTCCCGTGTGTCATATAGAAAGTATGTGTGCTACAGTTCCGTGTGTCATGCGGAGAGTGTGTGTGCCACAGTCCCGTGTGTCATATAGAGAGTGGGTGTGCCACAGTCCCGTGTGTCATATAGAGAGTATATGTGCTACAGTTCCGTGTGTCATGTGGAGAGTGTGTGTGCCACAGTCCCGTGTGTCATATAGAGAGTATGTGTGCCACAGTCCCGTGTGTCATATAGAGAGTATGTGTGCTACAGTACCGTGTGTCATGTGGAGAGTGTGTGTGCCACAGTCCCGTGTGTCATATAGAGAGTGTGTGTGCCACAGTCCCGTGTGTCATATAGAGTGTGTGTGTGTGCCACAGTCCCGTGTGCCATGTGGAGAGTATGTGTGCCACTGTCCCGTGTGTCATATGGAGAGTATGTGTGCCATTGTCCCGTGTGTCATGTGGAGAGTGTGTGTGCCACTGTCCCGTGTGTCATGTGGAGAGTGTGTGTACCACAGTCCCGTGTGTCATATGGAGAGTATGTGTGCCACTGTCCCGTGTGTCATGTGGAGAGTGTGTGTGCCACTCTCCCGTGTGTCATGTGGAGAGTATGTGTGCCACAGTCCCGTGTGTCATATAGAGAGTATGTGTGCCACTGTCCCGTGTGTCATGTGGAGAGTATGTGTACCACAGTCCCGTGTGTCATGTGGAGAGTATGTGTGCCACAGTCCCGTGTGTCATGTGGAGAGTGTGTGTGCCACAGTCCCGTGTGTCATATAGAGAGTATGTGTGCCACAGCCCCGTGTGTAATGTGGAGAGTGTGTGTGCCACTGTCCCCGTGTGTTATGTGGAGAGTATGTGTGCCACTGTCTTGTGTGTCATGTGGAGAGTGTGTGTGCCACATTCCCGTGTGTCATATAGAGAGTATGTGTGCCACAGTCCCGTGTGTAATGTGGAGAGTATGTGTGCCACAGTCCCGTGTGTCATGTGGAGAGTATGTGTGCCACAGTCCCGTGTGTCATGTGGAGAGTGTGTGTGTGCCACAGTTCCGTATGTCATATGGAGAGTATGTGTGCCACAGTCCCGTAAGTCATATAGAGTGTATGTGTACCACAGTCCCGTGTGTCATGTGGAGAGTATGTGTGCCACAGTCCCGTGTGTCATATAGAGAGTATGTGTGCCACTGTCCCCGTGTGTCATGTGCAGAGTGTGTATGTGTGCCACAGTCCCGTGTGTCATGTGGAGAGTGTGTGTGCCACAGTCCCGTGTGTCATATAGAGAGTATGTGTGCCACAGCCCCGTGTGTAATGTGGAGAGTGTGTGTGCCACAGCCCCGTGTGTCATACAGAGAGTATGTGTATTGTATTGTATTGTATTGTATTAACCAGTCCATCCATGCGAACATAGTTTTTCGGGACATCGGTTTGACAGCTTCTACATAGGTTAGGCAGCATATACATAGGTTCACACATAGCACAATACCCTATAATATACAGGAAGATACATCCATTTCATAGTGCAATACAGATGACAGTTTACTGATGAGGCTTTCGTTTTCGTAGTGCCACTTTGAAGCTCCCCAGAGTTTGGGCATTCATGGTCTCTGTTGGAAGAGTGTTCCATGCGGCCGCTGCTCTGTACACAAATGAGCGCTGAGTGCCGGTCAGCCGTACCCTCGGCAGGTGGAGTTGCGCCGTGTCCGTCAGCCTGGTGTCCCGCATGGCAACATCTGATCGGGGGGTGAACATTGCTCTTACTGCGGATGGGGTTCTCCACATGACACACGGGACTGTGGCACACACACACTCTGCACATGACACACGGGGACAGTGACACACATACTCTCTATATGACACACGGGACTGTGGCACACATACTCTCCACATGACACACGGGACTATGGTACACATACACTCTATATGACATACGGGACTGTGGCACACATACTCTCCATATGACATACGGAACTGTGGCACACACACACTCTCCACATGACACACGGGACTGTGGCACACATACTCTCCACATGACACACGGGACTGTGGCACACATACTCTCCACATGACACACGGGACTGTGGCACACATGTGCCACATTCCCGTGTGTCATATAGAGAGTGTGTGTGCCACAGTCCCGTGTGTCATATAGAGAGTATGTGTGCCACTGTCCCATGTGTAATGTGGAGAGTGTGTGTGCCACAGTCCCGTGTGTCATATAGAGAGTGTGTGTGCCATTGTCCCGTGTGTCATGTGGAGAGTGTGTGTGCCACAGTCCCGTGTGTCATGTGGAGAGTATGTGTGCCAGTCCCGTGTGTCATGTGGAGAGTGTGTGTGCCACAATCCCGTGTGTCATATAGAGAGTATGTGTGCCACAGTCCCGTGTGTCATGTGGATAGTGTGTGTGCGACAGTCCCGTGTGTCATGTGGAGAGTATGTGTGCCACTGTTTCGTGTGTCATGTGGAGAGTGTGTGTGCCACAGTCTCCGTGTGTCATGTGGAGAGTATGTGTGCCACAGTCCCGTGTGTCATGTGGAGAGTGTGTGTGCCACAGTCCCGTGTGTCATATAGAGAGTATGTGTGCCACAGCCCCGTGAGTAATGTGGAGAGTGTGTGTGCCACTGTCCCCGTGTGTCATGTGGAGAGTATGTGTGCCACTGTCTCGTGTGTCATGTGGAGAGTGTGTGTTCCACATTCCCGTGTGTCATATAGAGAGTATGTGTGCCACAGTCCCGTGTGCCATGTGGAGAGTGTGTGTGCCACTGTCCCGTGTGTCATGTGGAGAGTGTGTGTGCCACAGTCCCGTGTGCCATGTGGAGAGTGTGTGTGACACAGTCCCGTGTGTCATATAGAGAGTATGTGTGCCTGTCCCGTGTGTCATGTGGAGAGTGTGTGTGCCACAATCCCGTGTGTCATATAGAGAGTATGTGTGTCACAGTCCCGTGCGTCATGTGGAGAGTGTGTGTGCCACAGTACCGTGTGTCATGTGGAGAGTATGTGTGCCACTGTCCCCGTGTGTCATGTGGAGAGTATGTGTGCCACGGTCCCGTGTGTCATGTGGAGAGTATGTGTGCCACTGTCCCGTGTGTCATGTGGAGAGTATGTGTGCCACTATCCCATGTGTCATGTGGATAGTATGTGTACCACAGTCCCGTGTGTCATGTGGAGAGTATGTGTGCCACTGTCCCGTGTGTTATGTGGAGAGTATGTGTGCCACAGTCCCGTGTGTCATGTGGAGAGTATGTGTGCCACAGTCCCGTGTGTCATATAGAGAGTACGTGTGCTAGTCCCGTGTGTCATGTGGAGAGTTTGTGTGCCACAGTCCCGTATGCCATGTGGAGAGTGTGTGTGCCACTGTCCCGTGTGTCATGTGGAGAGTGTGTGTGCCACAGTCCCGTGTGCCATGTGGAGAGTATGTGTGCCACAGTCACGTGTGTCATGTGGAGAGTGTGTTTGCCACAGTCCCGTGTGTCATGTGGAGAATATGTGTACCACTGTCCCCGTGTGTCGTGCGGATAGTGTGTGTGCCACAGTCCCGGGTGTCATGTGGAGAGTGTGTGTGCCACAGTCACGTGTGTCATGTGGAGAGTGTGTGTGCCACAGTCCCGTGTGTCATATAGAGAGTATGTGTGCTACAGTCCCGTGTGTCATGTGGAGAGTATGTGTGCCACTGTCCCGTGTGTCATATAGAGTGTGTGTGCCACAGTCCCGTGTGTCATATAGAGAGTATGTGACATAGTCTCGTGTGTCATATAGAGAGTATGTGTGCCACAGTCTCGTGTGTCATATAGAGAGTATGTGTGCCATAGTCCCGTGTGTCATGTGGAGAGTGTGTGTGCCACAGCCCCATGTGTCATGTGGAGATTGTGTGTGCCACAGTCCCGTGTGTCATATAGAGAGTATGTGTGCCTGTCCCGTGTATCATGTGGAGAGTGTGTGTGCCACAATCCCGTGTGTCATATAGAGAGTATGTGTGTCACAGTCCCGTGCGTCATGTGGAGAGTGTGTGTGCCACAGTACCGTGTGTCATGTGGAGAGTATGTGTGCCACTGTCCCGTGTGTCATGTGGAGAGTATGTGTGCCACAGTCCCGTGTGTCATATAGAGAGTATGTGTGCCATAGTCCCGTGTGTCATGTGGAGAGTATGTGTACCACTGTCCCCGTGTGTCATGTGCAGAGTGTGTGTGTGCCACAGTCCCGTGTGTCATATAGAGAGTATGTGTGTCACAGTCCCGTGTGTCATGTGGATAGTGTGTGTGACACTGTCCCCGTGTGTCATATAGAGAGTGTGTGTGCCACAGTTCCGTGTGTCATGTGGAGAGTGTGTGTGCCACTGTCCCCGTGTGTCATGCGGAGAGTATGTGTACCACAGTCCCGTGTTTCATGTGGAGAGTGTGTGCCACAGTTCCGTGTGTCATATAGAGAGTATGTGTGCCACAGTCCCGTGTGTCATGTGGAGAATATGTGTGCCACTGTCCCGTGTGTCATATAGAGAGCATGTGTGCCACAGTCCCGTGTGTCATGTGGAGAGTGTGTGTGCCACAGTCCCGTGTGTCATGTGAAGAGTATGTGTGCCACAGTCCCGTGTGTCATGTGGAGAGTGTGTGTGCCACAGTCCCGTGTGTCATGTGAAGAGTATGTGTGCCACAGTCCCGTGTGTCATGTGGAGAGTGTGTGTGCCACAGTCCCGTGTGTCATGTGGAGAATATGTGTGCCACTGTCCCGTGTGTCATATAGAGAGTATGTGTGCCACAGTCCCGTGTGTCATGTGGAGAGTGGGTGTGCCACTGTCCCGTGTGTCATGTGGAGAGTATGTGTGCCACAGTCCCGTATGTCATGTGGAGAGTATGTGTGCCACAGTCCCGTGTGTCATGTGGAGAGTATGTGTGCCACAGTCCCGTGTGTCATATAGAGAGTGTGTGTACCACAGTCCCGTGTGTCATGTGGAGAGTATGTGTGCCACTGTCCCGTGTGTCATGTGGAGAGTATGTGTGCCACTGTCCGGTGCGTCATGTGGAGAGTATGTGTGCCACTATCCCGTGTGTCATGTGGATAGTATGTGTACCACAGTCCCGTGTGTCATGTGGAGAGTGTGTGTGCCACTGTCCCGTGTGTCATGTGGAGAGTATGTGTGCCACAGTCCCGTGTGCCATGTGGAGAGTATGTGTGCCTTAGTCCCGTGTGTCATATAGAGAGTATGTGTGCCACTATCCCGTGTGTCATATAGAGAGTATGTGTGCCACAGTCCCGTGTGTCATGTGGAGAGTTTGTGTGCCACAGTCCCGTGTGTCATATAGAGAGTATGTGTGCCACAGTCCCGTGTGTCATATAGAGAGTATGTGTGCCACAGTCCCGTGTGTCATATAGAGAGTATGTGTGCCACAGTACCGTGTGTCATGTGGAGAGTATGTGTGCCACAGTCCCGTGTGTCATATAGAGAGTATGTGTGCCACAGTCCCGTGTGTCATATAGAGAGTATGTGTGCCACAGTACCGTGTGTCATGTGGAGAGTATGTGTGCCACAGTCCCGTGTGTCATATAGAGAGTATGTGTGCCACAGTACCGTGTGTCATGTGGAGAGTGTGTGTGCCACAGTCCCGTGTGTCATATAGAGAGTATGTGTGCCACAGTCCCGTGTGTCATATATAGAGTGTGTGTGCTTGTCCCGTGTGTCATGTGGAGAGTTTGTGTGCCACAGTCCCGTGTGCCATGTGGAGAGTGTGTGTGCCACTGTTCCGTGTGTCATGTGGGGAGTGTGTGTGCCACAGTCCCGCGTGCCATGTGGAGAGTATGTGTGCCACTGTCACGTGTGTCATGTGGAGAGTGTGTGTGCCACAGTCCCGTGTGTCATGTGGAGAATATGTGTACCACTGTCCCCGTGTGTCATGCGGATAGTATGTGTGCCACAGTCCCGTGTGTCATGTGGAGAGTGTGTGTGCCACAGTCCCGTGTGTCATGTGGAGAGTGTGTGTGCCACAGTCCCGTGTGTCATATAGAGAGTATGTGTGCCACAGTCCCGTGTGTCATATAGAGAGTATGTGTGCCATAGTCCCGTGTGTCATGTGGAGAGTGTGTGTGCCACAGCCCCGTGTGTCATGTGGAGAGTATGTGTGCCAGTCCCGTGTGTCATGTGGAGAGTGTGTGTGCCACAATCCCGTGTGTCATATAGAGAGTATGTGTGCCACAGTCCCGTGCGTCATGTGGAGAGTGTGTGTGCCACTGTCCCCGTGTGTTATGTGGAGAGTGTGTGTGTGCCAGAGTCCCATGTGTCATATAGAGAGTGTGTGTGCCACAGTACCGTGTGTCATGTGGAGAGTATGTGTGCCACAGTCCCGTGTGTCATGTGGAGAGTACGTGTGCCACAGTCCCGTGTGTCATATAGAGAGTTTGTGTGTCACAGTCCCGTGTGTCATGTGGAGAGTATGTGTACCACTGTCCCCGTGTGTCATGTGCAGAGTGTGTGTGTGTGTGCCACAGTCCCGTGTGTCATATAGAGAGTATGTGTGTCAAAGTCCCGTGTGTCATGTGGATAGTGTGTGTGACACTGTCCCCGTGTGTCATATAGAGAGTGTGTGTGTGTCACAGTTCCGTGTGTCATGTGGAGAGTGTGTGTGCCACTGCCCCCGTGTGTCATGTGGAGAGTATGTGTACCACAGTCCCGTGTGTCATGTGGAGAGTGTGTGTGCCACAGTTCCGTGTGTCATGTGGAGAGTGTGTGTGCCACAGTTCCGTGTGTCATGTGGAGAGTGTGTGTGCCACTGTCCCGTGTGTCATATAGAGAGTATGTGTGCCACAGTCCCGTGTGTCATGTGGAGAGTATGTGTGACACAGTCCCGTGTGTAATGTGGAGAGTGTGTGTGCCACAGTCCCGTGTGTCATGTGGAGAGTATGTGTACCACAGTCCCGTGTGTCATATAGAGATTATGTGTGCCACTGTCCCGTGTGTCATGCGGATAGTGTGTGTGTGTGTGTGACACTGTCCCCGTGTGTCATATAGAGAGTATGTGTGCCACTGTCCCCGTGTGTCATGTGGAGAGTGTGTGTGCCACAGTTTTGTGTGTCATGTGGAGTGTGTGTGTGCCACAGTCCCGTGTGTCATGTGGAGAGTGTGTGTGCCACAGTCCCGTGTGTCATGTGGAGAGTGTGTGTGCCACAGTTCTGTGTGTCATGTGGAGAGTGTGTGTGCCACAGTCCCGTGTGTCATATGGAGAGTGTGTGTGATACAGTCCCGTGTGTCATGTGGAGAGTATGTGTACCACTGTCCCGTGTGTCATGTGGAGAGTATGTGTGCCACTGTCCCGTGTGTCATATAGAGAGTGTGTGTGCCACTGTCCCGTGTGTCATATAGAGAGTATGTGTGCCACAGTCCCGTGTGACAGGTGGAGAGTGTGTGTACCACAGTCCCGTGTGTCATGTTGATAGTATGTGTGCTACAATCCCGTGTGTCATGTGGAGAGTATGTGTGCTACAGTCCCGTGTGTCATATAGAGAGTATGTGTGCCACAGTCCCGTGTGTCATGTGGAGATTGTGTGTGCCACAGTCCCGTGTGTCATATAGAGAGTATGTGTGCCACAGTCCCGTGTGTCATGTGGAGAGTGTGTGTGCCACAGTCCCGTGTGTCATATAGAGAGTATGTGTGCCACTGTCCCGTGTGTCATATGGAGAGTATGTGTGACACAGTCCCGTATGTCATGTGGAGAGTATGTGTACCACTGTCCCGTGTGTCATGTGGAGAGTATGTGTACCACTGTCCCCGTGTGTCATGTGGAGAGTGTGTGTACCACTGTCCCAGTGTGTCATGTGGAGAGTATGTTTACCACTGTCCCCGTGTGTCATGTGGAGAGTGTGTGTACCACAAGGCCCGTGTGTCATGTGCAGAGTGTGTATGTGCCAGAGTCCCGTGTGTCATATAGAGAGTATGTGTGCGGATGTCCCCGTGTGTCATGTGGAGAGTATGTGTGCCATAGTCCCGTGTGTCATGTGGAGAGTGTGTGTGACACTGTCCCCGTGTGTCATATAGAGAGTATGTGTGCCACAGTCCCGTGTGTCATATAGAGAGTATGTGTGCCACTGTCCCGTGTGTCATGTGGAGAGTATGTGTGTGCCACAGTCCCGTGTGTCATATAGAGAGTATGTGTGCCACAGCCCCGTGCGTCATATAGAGAGTACGTGTGCCACAGTCTCGTGTGTCATATAGAGAGTATGTGTGTCACAGTCCCGTGTGTCATGTGGAGAGAGTGTGTGTGTGTGCCACTGTACCGTGTGTCATGTGGAGAGTATGTGTGCTACATTCCCGTGTGTCTTATAGAGAGTGTGTGTGCCACAGTCCCGTGTGTCATATATAGAGTATGTGTGTCACAGTCCCGTGTGTCATGTGGAGAGTGTGTGTGACACTGTCCCCGTGTGTCATATAGAGAGTATGTGTGCCACAGTCCCGTGTGTCATATAGAGTGTGTGTGCCACAGTCCCGTGTGTCATATAGAGAGTATGTGTGTCACAGTCCCGTGTGTCATGTGGAGAGTGTGTGTGCCACTGTCCCGTGTCATGTGGAGAGTATGTGTGCCACAGTCCTGTGTGTAATGTGGAGAGTATGTGTACCACAGTCCCGTGTGTCATGTGGAGAGTGTGTGTGCCACTGTCCCGTGTCATGTGGAGAGTGTGTGTGCCACTGTCCCGTGTGTCATATAGAGAGTATGTGTGCCACAGTCCCGTGTGTAATGTGGAGAGTATGTGTACCACAGTCCCGTGTGTCATGTGGAGAGTGTGTGTGCCACTGTCCCGTGTCATGTGGAGAGTGTGTGTGCCACAGTCCCGTGTGTCATATAGAGAGTATGTGTGCCACTGTCCCCGTGTGTCATGTGGAGAGAATGTGTGCCACAGTCCCGTGTGTCATGTGGAGAGTGTGTGTGCCACAGTCCTGTGTGTCATATAGAGAGTATGTGGGCCACAGTCCCGTGTGTCATGTGGAGAGAGTGTGTGCCACTGTCCCCGTGTGTCATGTGGAGAGTGTGTGTACCACAGCCCCGTGTGTAATGTGGAAAGTGTGTGTGCCACAGTCCCGTGTGTCATCTGGAGAGTGTGTGTGCCACAGTTCCGTGTGTCATTTGGAGTGTGTGTGCCACTGTCCCGTGTGTCATATAGAGAGTATGTGTGCCACAGTCCCGTATGTCATGTGGAGAGTATGTGTGCCACAGTCCCGTATGTCATGTGGAGAGTGTGTGTGCCACAGTCCCGTGTGTAATGTGGAGAGTATGTGTGCCACAGTCCCGTGTGTCATATAGAGAATATGTGTGAAACAGTCCCGTATGTCATGTTGAGAGTATGTGTGCCACAGTCCCGTGTGTCATGTGGAGAGTGTGTGTGTGTGTGTGCCACAGTCCCGTGTGTCATGTGAAGAGTGTGTGTGCCACAGTCCCGTGTGTCATGTGGAGAGTATGTGTGCCACAGTTCCGTGTGTCGTGTGGAGAATATGTGTGCCACAGTCCCGTGTGTCATGTGGAGAGTGTGTGTGACACTGTCCCGTGTGTCATATAGAGAGTATGTGTGTCACAGTCCCGTGCGTCATATAGAGAGTATGTGTGCCACAGTCCCGTGTGTCATATAGAGAGTATGTGTGCCACAGTCCCTTGTGTCATATACGGAGTGTGTGTGCCACAGTCCCGTGTGTCATATAGAGAGTATGTGTGCCACAGTCCCGTATGTCATATAGAGAGTATGTGTGCCACAGTCCCGTGTGTCATATAGAGAGTATGTGTGCCACAGTTCCGTGTGTCATGTGGAGAGTATGTGTGCCACAGTACCGTGTGCAATGTGGATAGTATGTGTGCCACAGTCCCGTGCGTCATGTGGAGAGTGTGTGTGCCACAGTCCCGTGTGTCATGTGGAGAGTGTGTGTGCCACAGTCCCGTGTGTCATATAGAGAGTATGTGTGCCACAGTCCCGTGTGTCATATAGAGAGTATGTGTGCCACAGTCCCGTGTGTCATATAGAGAGTATGTGTGCCAGTCCCGTGTGTGATGTGGAGAGTGTGTGTGCCACAGTCCCGTTTGTCATATAGAGAGTATGTGTGCCACAGTCCCGTGTGTCATGTGGAGAGTGTGTGTGCCACTGTCCCCGTGTGTCATGTGGAGAGTGTGTGTACCACAGTCCCGTGTGTCATGTGGAGAGTGTGTGTGTCACAGTCCCGTGTGTCATATAGAGAGTATGTGTACCACTGTCCCCGTGTGTCATGTGCAGAGTATGTGTACCACTGTCCCCATGTGTCATGTGGATAGTATATGTACCACAGTCCCGTGTGTCATGTGGAGAGTATGTGAGCCACAGTCCCGTGTGTCATGTGGAGAGTATGTGTGCCACAGTCCCGTGTGTCATATAGAGAATGTGTGCCACAGCCCTGTGTGCAATATAGACAGTATGTGTGCCACAGTCCCGTGTGTCATATAGAGAGTGTGTGTGCCACAGTCCCGTGTGTCATATAGAGAGTTATGTGTGCCACTGTCCCGTGTGTCATGTGGAGAGTATGTGTGCCACAGTCCCGTGTGGCATGTGGAGAGTATGTGTACCACTGTCCCGTGTGTCATGTGGAGAGTATGTGTGCCACAGTCCCGTGTGTCATATAGAGAGTATGTGTGACACTGTCCCGTGTGTCATGTGGAGAGTATGTGTGCCACAGTACCGTGTGTCATGTGGAGTGTGTGTGCCACAGTCCCGTGTGTCATATAGAGAGTATGTGTGCCACAGTCCCGTGTGTCATATAGAGAGTGTGTGTGCCACAGTCCCGTGTGTCATATAGAGAGTATGTGTGCCACTGTCCCGTGTGTCTTATAGAGAGTGTGTGTGCCACAGTCCCGTGTGTCATATAGAGAGTATGTGTGCCACTGTCCCATGTGTAATGTGGAGAGTGTGTGTGCCACAGTCCCGTGTGTCATATAGAGAGTGTGTGTGCCACTGTCCCGTGTGTCATGTGGAGAGTGTGTGTGCCACAGTCCCGTGTGTCATGTGGAGAGTATGTGTGCCAGTCCCGTGTGTCATGTGGAGAGTATCTGTGCCACAGTCCCGTGTGTCATGTGGAGAGTGTGTGTGCCACAGTCCCGTGTGTCATATAGAGAGTATGTGTGCCACAGTCCCGTGTGTCATGTGGAGAGTATGTGTACCACAGTCCCGTGTGTCATATAGAGAGTATGTGTGCTACAGTTCCGTGTGTCATGTGGAGAGTGTGTGTGCCACAGTCCCGTGTGTCATATAGAGAGTGTGTGTGCCGCAGTCCCGTGTGTCATATAGAGAGTATGTGTGCTACAGTTCCGTGTGTCATGTGGAGAGTGTGTGTGCCACATTCCCGTGTGTCATATAGAGAGTATGTGTGCTACAGTCCCGTGTGTCATATAGAGAGTATGTGTGCTACAGTTCCGTGTGTCATGTGGAGAGTGTGTGTGCCACAGTCCCGTGTGTCATATAGAGAGTGTGTGTGCCACAGTCGCGTGTGTCATATAGAGTGTGTGTGTGCCACAGTCCCGTGTGCCATGTGGAGAGTATGTGTGCCACTGTCCCGTGTGTCATATGGAGAGTATGTGTGCCACTGTCCAGTGTGTCATGTGGAGAGTATGTGTGCCACTGTCCCTTGTGTCATGTGGAGAGTATGTGTACCACAGTCCCGTGTGTCATATGGAGAGTATGTGTGCCACTGTCCCGTGTGTCATGTGGAGAGTGTGTGTGCCACTGTCCCGTGTGTCATGTGGAGAGTATTTGTACCACAGTCCCGTGTGTCATATAGAGAGTATGTGTGCCACTGTCCCGTGTGTCATGTGGAGAGTATGTGTACCACAGTCCCGTGTGTCATGTGGAGAGTATGTCTGCCACAGTCCCGTGTGTCATGTGGAGAGTGTGTGTGCCACAGTCCCGTGTGTCATATAGAGAGTATGTGTGCCACAGCCCCGTGTGTAATGTGGAGAGTGTGTGTGCCACTGTCCCCGTGTGTCATGTGGAGAGTATGTGTGCCACTGTCTCGTGTGTCATGTGGAGAGTTTGTGTGCCACATTCCCGTGTGTCATATAGAGAGTATGTGTGCCACAGTCCCGTGTGTCATGTGGAGAGTATGTGTGCCACAGTCCCGTGTGTCATGTGGAGAGTATGTGTGCCACAGTCCCGTGTGTCATGTGGAGAGTGTGTGTGCCACAGTTCCGTATGTCATATAGAGAGTATGTGTGCCACAGTCCCGTGTGTCATATAGAGAGTATGTGCACCACAGTCCCGTGTGTCATGTGGAGAGTATGTGTGCCACATTCCCGTGTGTCATATAGAGAGTATGTGTGCCACTGTCCCCGTGTGTCATGTGCAGAGTGTGTATGTGTGCCACAGTCCCGTGTGTCATGTGGAGAGTGTGTGTGTGCCACAGTCCCGTGTGTCATATAGAGAGTATGTGTGCCACACCCCGTGTGTAATGTGGAGAGTGTGTGTGCCACAGCCCCGTGTGTCATATAGAGAGTATGTGTGCCACAGTCCCGTGTGTCATATAGAGAGTGTGTGTGCCACAGTCCCGTGTGTCATATAGAGAGTATGTGTGCCACTGTCTTATGTGTAATGTGGAGAGTGTGTGTGCCACAGTCCCGTGTGTCATATAGAGAGTGTGTGTGCCACTGTCCCGTGTGTCATGTGGAGAGTGTGTGTGCCACAGTCCCGTGTGTCATGTGGAGAGTATGTGTGCCAGTCCCGTGTGTCATGTGGAGAGTGTGTGTGCCACAATCCCGTGTGTCATATAGAGAGTATGTGTGCCACAGTCCCGTGTGTCATGTGGAGAGTGTGTGTGCCACAGTCCCGTGTGTCATGTGGAGAGTATGTGTGCCACTGTTCCGTGTGTCATGTGGAGAGTGTGTGTGCCACAGTCTCCGTGTGTCATGTGGAGAGTATGTGTGCCACAGTCCCGTGTGTCATGTGGAGAGTGTGTGTGCCACAGTCCCGTGTGTCATATAGAGAGTATGTGTGCCACTGTCCCCGTGTGTCATGTGGAGAGTATGTGTGCCACTGTCTCGTGTGTCATGTGGAGAGTGTGTGTGCCACATTCCCGTGTGTCATATAGAGAGTATGTGTGCCACAGTCCCGTGTGCCATGTGGAGAGTGTGTGTGCCACTGTCCCGTGTGTCATGTGGAGAGTGTGTGTGCCACAGTCCCGTGTGCCATGTGGAGAGTGTGTGTGACACAGTCCCGTGTGTGATGTGGAGAGTATGTGTACCACAGTCCCGTGTGTCATGTGGAGAGTATGTGTGTCACGGTCTCGTGTGTCATGTGGAGAGTGTGTGTACCACTGTCCCCGTGTGTCATGTGGAGAGTATGTGTGTCACTGTCTCGTATGTCATATAGAGAGTATGTGTGCCACAGTCCCGTGTGTCATATAGAGAGTATGTGTGCCACAGTTCCGTGTGTCATGTGGAGAGTATGTGTGCCACAGTACCGTGTGCAATGTGGATAGTATGTGTGCCACAGTCCCGTGCGTCATGTGGAGAGTGTGTGTGCCACAGTCCCGTGTGTCATGTGGAGAGTGTGTGTGCCACAGTCCCGTGTGTCATATAGAGAGTATGTGTGCCACAGTCCCGTGTGTCATATAGAGAGTATGTGTGCCACAGTCCCGTGTGTCATATAGAGAGTATGTGTGCCAGTCCCGTGTGTGATGTGGAGAGTGTGTGTGCCACAGTCCCGTTTGTCATATAGAGAGTATGTGTGCCACAGTCCCGTGTGTCATGTGGAGAGTGTGTGTGCCACTGTCCCCGTGTGTCATGTGGAGAGTGTGTGTACCACAGTCCCGTGTGTCATGTGGAGAGTGTGTGTATCACAGTCCCGTGTGTCATATAGAGAGTATGTGTACCACTGTCCCCGTGTGTCATGTGCAGAGTATGTGTACCACTGTCCCCATGTGTCATGTGGATAGTATATGTACCACAGTCCCGTGTGTCATGTGGAGAGTATGTGAGCCACAGTCCCGTGTGTCATGTGGAGAGTATGTGTGCCACAGTCCCGTGTGTCATATAGAGAATGTGTGCCACAGCCCTGTGTGCAATATAGACAGTATGTGTGCCACAGTCCCGTGTGTCATATAGAGAGTGTGTGTGCCACAGTCCCGTGTGTCATATAGAGAGTTATGTGTGCCACTGTCCCGTGTGTCATGTGGAGAGTATGTGTGCCACAGTCCCGTGTGGCATGTGGAGAGTATGTGTACCACTGTCCCGTGTGTCATGTGGAGAGTATGTGTGCCACAGTCCCGTGTGTCATATAGAGAGTATGTGTGACACTGTCCCGTGTGTCATGTGGAGAGTATGTGTGCCACAGTACCGTGTGTCATGTGGAGTGTGTGTGCCACAGTCCCGTGTGTCATATAGAGAGTATGTGTGCCACAGTCCCGTGTGTCATATAGAGAGTGTGTGTGCCACAGTCCCGTGTGTCATATAGAGAGTATGTGTGCCACTGTCCCGTGTGTCTTATAGAGAGTGTGTGTGCCACAGTCCCGTGTGTCATATAGAGAGTATGTGTGCCACTGTCCCATGTGTAATGTGGAGAGTGTGTGTGCCACAGTCCCGTGTGTCATATAGAGAGTGTGTGTGCCACTGTCCCGTGTGTCATGTGGAGAGTGTGTGTGCCACAGTCCCGTGTGTCATGTGGAGAGTATGTGTGCCAGTCCCGTGTGTCATGTGGAGAGTATCTGTGCCACAGTCCCGTGTGTCATGTGGAGAGTGTGTGTGCCACAGTCCCGTGTGTCATATAGAGAGTATGTGTGCCACAGTCCCGTGTGTCATGTGGAGAGTATGTGTACCACAGTCCCGTGTGTCATATAGAGAGTATGTGTGCTACAGTTCCGTGTGTCATGTGGAGAGTGTGTGTGCCACAGTCCCGTGTGTCATATAGAGAGTGTGTGTGCCGCAGTCCCGTGTGTCATATAGAGAGTATGTGTGCTACAGTTCCGTGTGTCATGTGGAGAGTGTGTGTGCCACATTCCCGTGTGTCATATAGAGAGTATGTGTGCTACAGTCCCGTGTGTCATATAGAGAGTATGTGTGCTACAGTTCCGTGTGTCATGTGGAGAGTGTGTGTGCCACAGTCCCGTGTGTCATATAGAGAGTGTGTGTGCCACAGTCGCGTGTGTCATATAGAGTGTGTGTGTGCCACAGTCCCGTGTGCCATGTGGAGAGTATGTGTGCCACTGTCCCGTGTGTCATATGGAGAGTATGTGTGCCACTGTCCAGTGTGTCATGTGGAGAGTATGTGTGCCACTGTCCCGTGTGTCATGTGGAGAGTATGTGTACCACAGTCCCGTGTGTCATATGGAGAGTATGTGTGCCACTGTCCCGTGTGTCATGTGGAGAGTGTGTGTGCCACTGTCCCGTGTGTCATGTGGAGAGTATGTGTACCACAGTCCCGTGTGTCATATAGAGAGTATGTGTGCCACTGTCCCGTGTGTCATGTGGAGAGTATGTGTACCACAGTCCCGTGTGTCATGTGGAGAGTATGTCTGCCACAGTCCCGTGTGTCATGTGGAGAGTGTGTGTGCCACAGTCCCGTGTGTCATATAGAGAGTATGTGTGCCACAGCCCCGTGTGTAATGTGGAGAGTGTGTGTGCCACTGTCCCCGTGTGTCATGTGGAGAGTATGTGTGCCACTGTCTCGTGTGTCATGTGGAGAGTTTGTGTGCCACATTCCCGTGTGTCATATAGAGAGTATGTGTGCCACAGTCCCGTGTGTCATGTGGAGAGTATGTGTGCCACAGTCCCGTGTGTCATGTGGAGAGTATGTGTGCCACAGTCCCGTGTGTCATGTGGAGAGTGTGTGTGCCACAGTTCCGTATGTCATATAGAGAGTATGTGTGCCACAGTCCCGTGTGTCATATAGAGAGTATGTGCACCACAGTCCCGTGTGTCATGTGGAGAGTATGTGTGCCACATTCCCGTGTGTCATATAGAGAGTATGTGTGCCACTGTCCCCGTGTGTCATGTGCAGAGTGTGTATGTGTGCCACAGTCCCGTGTGTCATGTGGAGAGTGTGTGTGTGCCACAGTCCCGTGTGTCATATAGAGAGTATGTGTGCCACACCCCGTGTGTAATGTGGAGAGTGTGTGTGCCACAGCCCCGTGTGTCATATAGAGAGTATGTGTGCCACAGTCCCGTGTGTCATATAGAGAGTGTGTGTGCCACAGTCCCGTGTGTCATATAGAGAGTATGTGTGCCACTGTCTTATGTGTAATGTGGAGAGTGTGTGTGCCACAGTCCCGTGTGTCATATAGAGAGTGTGTGTGCCACTGTCCCGTGTGTCATGTGGAGAGTGTGTGTGCCACAGTCCCGTGTGTCATGTGGAGAGTATGTGTGCCAGTCCCGTGTGTCATGTGGAGAGTGTGTGTGCCACAATCCCGTGTGTCATATAGAGAGTATGTGTGCCACAGTCCCGTGTGTCATGTGGAGAGTGTGTGTGCCACAGTCCCGTGTGTCATGTGGAGAGTATGTGTGCCACTGTTCCGTGTGTCATGTGGAGAGTGTGTGTGCCACAGTCTCCGTGTGTCATGTGGAGAGTATGTGTGCCACAGTCCCGTGTGTCATGTGGAGAGTGTGTGTGCCACAGTCCCGTGTGTCATATAGAGAGTATGTGTGCCACTGTCCCCGTGTGTCATGTGGAGAGTATGTGTGCCACTGTCTCGTGTGTCATGTGGAGAGTGTGTGTGCCACATTCCCGTGTGTCATATAGAGAGTATGTGTGCCACAGTCCCGTGTGCCATGTGGAGAGTGTGTGTGCCACTGTCCCGTGTGTCATGTGGAGAGTGTGTGTGCCACAGTCCCGTGTGCCATGTGGAGAGTGTGTGTGACACAGTCCCGTGTGTGATGTGGAGAGTATGTGTACCACAGTCCCGTGTGTCATGTGGAGAGTATGTGTGTCACGGTCTCGTGTGTCATGTGGAGAGTGTGTGTACCACTGTCCCCGTGTGTCATGTGGAGAGTATGTGTGTCACTGTCTCGTGTGTCATGTGGAGAGTGTGTGTGACACAGTCCCGTGTGTCATGTGGAGTGTGTGTGTGTGTGTGTGTGTGTGTGCCACAGTCTCCGGTTCTGCACGGTTCGATCAGGACGTGATGGAGGCCTGTCGGCGACACTCACACACTGAATACCTGAACACGTCCGACCCCGTGACCCGGAACTCTAACCCCGTTCTGTTTTGTCCGCCAGTTCCTGACAATGGTAAAAACCCGCCGGGCGCCGTGGCTTCCGGCGGTCGAAATATACCACTTTCTCATAACCGGAAAGGCATGGGTCGCGTAGCAGTCGACCGGCCCAAGCACTTGTACATTCTACTGCTGACTGACCTCCATAGATGCAAGCGTAGATAGCTTATGCATTTGCTGGTCTGTCAGACAGTCACATTTAGGTGACGTTGTTGATGTCGAGTTTAAAACTGAAGCGGGCATACCGTTGCCCATTAATGTTGCGTCCTGGTGTCGGAGATGCGGAGATATCATGGGTACTCTGAATATGTTTAACGTACCTCACTTTCATTTTGTTTAATGCGCTAAAATAACACGTTTCGTAACGGGCTCTTATACTTCGATAAATATTAATATAAATATAAATATAAATATAAATATGAATATAAATATAAATATAAATATAAATATAAATATAAATATAAATATAAGTATAAACATAAATATAAATATAAATATAAATATAAATATAAATATAAATATAAATATAAATATAAATATAAATATAAATATAAATATAAATATAAATATAAATATAAATTAATATCAATACAAATATCCTCACTTAATCAAACATATACAACTGACGTATTTACTACCTATATACCTGCTTGCTTAAATATAAAATACCTGACTTCGATTTTCATGCGATTATTTTGTGGTGCATAAATATAATATGAGTTCTATAATGTAGAGTTCTACTTTCCAACAGAGATGACCATCGGAATATTGCTTTGCTTTGTTTTGGAACTAAAATATTTTTTTTTAATGATTTGGATGATTTTTTCTTTAAAGTTTCAAATGAAGGCTTATTGGTTGTTAGTTGGACAGCAGCTCTGACTTGGTGAGCCATGTGCAGCTCGCACCGTACCATCACCACTGGCAGTGGCACCACTGGCACTGGCAGTGGTGTCGTGCTGGTCACACTCTGCTCGTGAAGAGCCGATAGTGTTTCTGATGATTGAGGCCCGTCGATTCGGAACAGCCCAGGATGGCGATTAACTGTATTTATTCATACAAAGTGACGTAAAACATAACAGACAATATTCATACCTCACTGATTAGCCATGAGGCGAATAAACTTTATAAAAAACATCCACATATCTACATATGCCTCAGCAAAGCGATCGAAAAGTCCAACTAAAGAACATTGTAGAACAAAATTCGGTTCGGTTAACATAAATACATGTTGGTGAAATTTCGCGGAACAGTCTCGAAAGCGAACTGCATCAAACTTGATAAAAGGCTTCAGATTAAACAGGACTTATATCATCATCGTTTGATACTATAGTTGGTTTCACTTGGTTTCAGTACAAAACTATATCACATGGTACGTCTACAACTCTCGCATGACCTACCGATCATAATATCATGTACCCCATGCCAGCTGAAATGGCGCCCTACAGCAGTTTCTTCTCGCGAATAAAGCTGAACCAAAGCATCTCTTGTGGGCACATCTCTTCAGCGAGACTTGCTCTTGCTCCCTCAGACATGCACACAGAAACACAGCCTCCTCGTGCGCAGTCCCCCGAAATTCAAGAACAAATTCCTCATACACCACTGGCAGGTAAAAACTTGATAGCCGGACCGCAGAGTTTCCACAGGCCTCCAGAGAGTATCGACACAGCCTTACGGCAGCCGTGTCTGTGTCCAGTCTGGCCGGCCGGCTGATTGTCGCCACGCATTTGCCGTTATCGATACTAAACAGTATGTGGACATCAAATTAGCCCAGGGCGACCCCCTTTCAGTGAATCTGGACACTGACGTGGCCTGCCTAGCTTACTGTCCGTAGCCACGCCTGAAGTTACCGTACGTCTTTGGGCTGGGCGGGCACGCCTCACATCGCCCGCTTCCCGCAGCCCAGCTCATTAGTGGCCGAAACCGGCTCCGGGGCCGTAGTACACGCCGCCGTTGCCGCCTTGGCCGCCGCCGTAGCCGCCGTAGCTGTAGCTGTTGTAGCCGTAGCCTCCGCCGTTGCCGCCGTGGCCGCCGCCGTAGCCGCGCTTCTTGGGCAGCAGTACCGTAACCACGTCGTGTTTGATCTTCTGGTGCAGCGTGATCGGCTGCAGGCTGTAGTGCACTCGCTGCTCGTAACGCACCTTCTCGGCGTAGTGCTTTTTGCCGTAGTGGTCGTAGTAGGCCTCGTTATACACCACGGGCGTGGTGGTGTAGTGGCGGACGGGCACGTGGTAGGTGGAGCGGATCGGCTGCTCGTACGCCTGTTTGTGGATGACGACTCGCGCCGGGCCCCGCCGTTTGCCGCCTCCGTGCCCTCCGCCGTGCCCTCCGCCGTGCTCTCCGGCGTCGGCGGCCGAACCTCCGACCAGCGCCAGCAGCGCGACGAGCTGAAACGGCCAGACAAAGGTCAGGGACGGCCCGCCACATGTCAGGGACGGCCCGCCACACAT
>JAXIVJ010007065.1:0-5000 GCA_036785665.1 Chirona hameri
ATATAGTATATATATGAATATATGTATGTATGTATATATGTGTAATATGTATGCATGGGTGGAGAATCGTTTCAAAAGTTGGTGTGGCCGGCGCACTGGCGGATCCAGCCTCTCTCCGTGGGGGAGGGAAGGGGGGCATCTTTTTGTGGCAAAAAAGGTACCCTCATTTTTTTATCTGCGGATTTGGGCCAGTCACCTTATTTTGGTATTCGAGCTTAAGAAATTCACTTCAAATTTGCAAAAATGTATCATGTTAATTTTGTTTCCGGAAAAAAATTATTCATTTTCATTTTTGGGGTCAAAAACACATAATTTTGAAAATCAGAGATAACCATTTGAAGAGAATGTCATTTATTTTCTTTTGACATTTTTGTTTTTCAATTTTCTACAAACCTCTATTTTCTACGATTGTTCAAACATTAATCGTTTTTCCACACAAAAAATGGTATGGCATGACGTCATTATAACGTCATTATCTCCCACAAAAACTGCATAAATGTCATTGGAATTTGTTGCAAAGACGTAGAATGGATGCAGCACGAGGTACTGAAAGTTTAACGTTGATATCTATCATAGTTTTCAAGTTATTGAGAAAATCCGGGAGGGAGGGCAGATTCTGCCCCCCCCCCCCCACCCACCCAGCGGGGCGCGGGGTTAAGTGTCACCGGGTAAGCGTGTTAAGGGTTAAGTGAATTTTGTGCTTGAATTGCATCAGGGTGCGTTGTTTTGTCTATCATTGAAAGAAAGGGATACATACAAACTTCCAATGCAATCACTCGAGAAAAAAAAACTTCCCCTTTTCATGAAGTTTCATTGTTTGTTTTCATTGTTTTTCACATTCAGTGCAGGAACGCGCGAGGGGGGGGGGTATAACCTGGGTATTTAATGCCCCTCCCAGATTCCTGTGGCATTTGCCCGATGCCTCCCCCCCCCCCCTGAATCCACCAGTGCCAGCAATGACCGCCAAGTAGAGCCTCTGTCAAACACTTAATGGAATTATTCACTTTCCCATTTTCAAATTTGCATAAGCAATTGCGAAAGTTGTGTCATGCCGCGAAGCGGTGCGAAATTTTCCGGTTTTTGACTGTGTATAGCTGGATTTTGACTGCTGCAAAGACAATTTTTACGATTGTACGATACATTGGGACCACGCGCGGGGGGGGGGGGGGGCATACTTGTATTTAATGCCCCTCCTAGATTCCTGTGTGTGTGTGGGGGGGGGGGAGAATTGCCCCTGATGCCCCCCCCCCCCCTGGATCCGCCAGCGGGGCCGGCGGCTGCTGGCTTCCAGCCGGCTGCCGACAGTGACGTCATACGGCGGTCCTCCGAGTTCAAGGTCAAATGGCTCGTGTCCTTACCTGGTTATAGAACCTTGGTTTTTACCACGGTCATATAATAGTTTTTACTTTGGAAACACTTTGGAATGAGAAACTTGATTATTTTTCCGTTTTCCTTTATTCCCCGCACAAATTCTCGCCTTTGTTTTCTCCAAAAAAAAACTATTTCTATAGTACTTGATAGTATTAGAATGCACTTCTCTTGGCGCAAGAAAGACGAAATATTGCATTGCTATTGGTACGTGTAAACCACTACATCTAAGATTGGAGGGACTAAGATGCACACAAATATGCATTATTTTATATTAGATGACAAAATGTATGTATTATTGTAAAATTTATGGTAACTTATGAACTTAGGGGATATTTATGTAATGCTTGCTTGCATATGATTGTTTTATTTATCAATTTGAGGCTTTTGGGAAATACTTTGTGCCTATATAAGATTGATACCTTGGTATATGAGTATGAGTTTGAAGGCTTCTTGAATGAAACTGATAATATTGTTGGATGGTAGATACATTTTGTTACTAGCTGTGAATTTTTAATTCGATTTGTTATGTTCTGTGATCTATTTCTGTATTTAGGAAATCCTTTTGTCGTCATGGTGCTTTGTTTGCTTGATATTGTTTTGCCAGGCTTGTATTAAGTTAACTTGTTCCATTTTTAGTGTGCAAGACTAACTCCCAATATTGAATTGCAATTTTAAAAATAAGTACTTACCTTAAGGCGTCAATATACATTTTACCTATATACAATGTGTGTTTAGTTGTTTTGATAATTTAGTTTGCCCAGGCTTTGCATTAGGCTATTTTTTTACATTTTTTACCAATAACTCATAAAAATGTCACATTCAAAAGTAAAAATCAAGTCAGGAAGTTGGTGTGGCACTAGCCACACCAAACCTTTTAAGATGGTGTGGGCCAATGGCGCATACCTGCCATACCGCATTCTCCGCCCATGTATGTATGTATATATATATGTATATGTGTATATATGTATGTATATGTATATATATATATATGTATGTATTATAGTATATATATATATAATATATATATATATATATATATATATATATATATAATATATATATATATATATATATATATATATATAGGTATATATATATATATATAATATATATATGTATATATGTATTATATATATATATATGTGTATGTATGTATATGTATGTATGTGTATGTATGTATGTTTACATGTATGTATGTGTATATATGTGTTTGTGTGTATGTGTATGTGTATATATGTATATATTATATATAGTATATGTATATATATATATATATATATATATATATATATATATATATATATATATGTATATATGTATGTATATGTATGTATATATATATATACATATATATATATATATATATATATATATATATATATATATATATATATATATATATATATATATATATATATATGTATATATGTATGTATATGTATATATGTTATGTATATGTATGTGTATATATGTACGTATGTATGTATTTGTATATGTATATATGTGTGTGTGTATGTATGTATGTATATGTATATGTATGTATGTATATGTGGTATGTATATGGGATTGTGTATGTATGTATATATGTATGTATATGTATATATTATATATATATTATATATAATATATTATATATATATATATATATATATATATATGTATAATGTATGTATGCATGTATGTATGTGTAGTGTGTGTATATATAGATATATATATATATATATATATATATATATATATATATATATACTAGTATATATATATACTATGTATATGTATATGTATGTATGTATATATATATGTATATGTATATGTATGTGTATATGTATATATATATATATATATAATATATATATATATATATATTTATATATATATATATATATATATATGTATATGTGTATGTATGTATGTGTATGCATGTGTGTATATATGTATATGTATGTATGTATGGTGTATGTATATGTGTATTTAATGTGTATAATATGTATGTGTATGTATATGTTAATTTTATTATTTGTATATGTATCAGTTTACAGTCCATGTGATAGGGGGAAAACAAGTATTCATTGTTATGTAATAACATGTGAATGTTGTAACATATTTTACCGGAAGTACGCGTTTGCCCAAATGCATGTTACTGTATATTTGAATTCGTATGTTTTTTGCTAAATGTTGGAGACAAAAAATACAAATAATGGCTGATGAAGGCGCCAAACCGAAAGCTTCCGATCTTGTGTTTAATTTACTAAAACAACCTTTTTAGGCAACATGAGAGTTAGGTTAGAAATTCTGATTATTATAATGTCTCTCAAAACAGTGTTAAAAAATATTCAAAACATACCCATCACCCATCAATACACATACA
This sequence comes from Chirona hameri, assembly GCA_036785665.1. Lineage (NCBI taxonomy): Eukaryota > Metazoa > Arthropoda > Thecostraca > Balanomorpha > Balanidae > Chirona > Chirona hameri. Next base: position 3,740 of record JAXIVJ010007065.1, read on the forward strand.
TGTTTCAATTATGTGAGACCTCATTGGCTACAAGGGCCCCTCTGATCCCATTTCTCCCCCCCCCCCCCTTCCACTCTGGGCGAAATCCTGGCTACGCTCTAGTTTAGCTCAATATATAAAGTGAGCTAGAATGTAGATGACCGGAACGTGCAGAAACATCCATTTCGATCAGCAAATAATGCATCGAACATATCATAGCACGACTCAAACTGTACATAGGTACAGTCGTGGTACATAGGTACCACCCTCACTTGATTTCATAATCAAAAAGTGGTGTTTGTTTACACCGTTTATTGCTTACATTAGAAGCCACCAGTCCCACTGGTCATCTGCAAGTAATGGGCAGCCCAGACACTCATTTGGAAATGTGGAGATCTTGGAAATAGCTTTGTAAGGATGGGTAATGAAACCTGGTGTTGCAACAAAGGGACGGATGATAAAGCGTTTCTCGTGGATTGTCCTATGATCGTCACCAGACATGTGGCATCAAGCGGAAGGGGTAAAACAAACTGTCGAAACATTGATCGCACGGATTGTCGGTTATGCGACGGAGCTGTGATTGCCTGATACGGAGTGGCACCGCCGCTGACTGGGCTCCCGCTGAAGGCAGACACGTCATACTGGCAGAGGCCATACATTATCAGGACCACCAGCCGCTGACTGGGCTCCCGCTGAAGGCAGACACGTCATACTGGCAGAGGCCATACATTATCAGACCACTAGCCGCTGACTGGGCTCCCGCTGAAGGCAGACACGTCATACTGGCAGAGGCCATACATTATCAGACCACGAGCTGCTGACTGGGCTACCGCTGAAGGCAGATACGTCATGCTAGCAGAGGCCATACATTATCAGACCACCCAGCCGCTGACTGGGCTCACGCTGAAGGCAGACACGGCACACTGGCAGAGGGCCATACATTATCAGACCACGAGCCGCTTGACTGGGCTCCCGCTGAAGGCAGACACGTCATACTGCCAGAGGCCATACATTATCAGACCACCAGCCGCTGACTGGGCTCCCGCTGAAGGCAGGCACGTCATACTGGCAGAGGCCATACATTATCAGACCACCAGCCACTGACTGGGCTCTCGCTGAAGGCAGACACGTCATACTGGCAGAGGCCATACATTATCAGACCACGAGCCGCTGACTGGGCTCCCGCTGAAGGCAGACACGTCATACTGGCAGAGGCCATACATTATCAGACACGAGCCGCTGACTGGGCTCCCGCTGAAGGCAGACACGTCATACTGCCAGA
>JAXIVJ010007065.1:10000-62806 GCA_036785665.1 Chirona hameri
CACCCGCACCCGCACCCGCACCCGCACCCGCACCCGCACCCGCACCCGCACCCGCACCCGCACCCGCACCCGCACCCGCACCCGCACCCGCACCCGCACCCGCACCCGCACCCGCACCCGCACCCGCACCCGCACCCGCACCCGCACCCGCACCCGCACCCGCACCCGCACCCGCACCCGCACCCGCACCCGCACCCGCACCCGCACCCGCACCCCGCACCCGCACCCGCACCCGCACCCGCACCCGCACCCGCACCCGCACCCGCACCCGCACCCGCACCCGCACCCGCACCCGCACCCGCACCCGCACCCGCACCCGCACCCGCACCCGCACACCCGCACCCGCACCCGCACCCGCACCCGCACCCGCACCCGCACCCGCACCCGCACCCGCACCCGCACCCGCACCCGCACCCGCACCCGCACCCGCACCCGCACCCGCACCCGCACCCGCACCCGCACCCGCACCCGCACCCGCACCCGCACCCGCACCCGCACCCGCACCCGCACCCGCACGCACCGCACCCGCACCCGCACCCGCACCCGCACCCGCACCCGCACCCGCACCCGCACCCGCACCCGCACCCGCACCCGCACCCGCACCCGCACCCGCACCCGCACCCGCACCCGCACCCGCACCCGCACCCGCACCCGCACCCGCACCCGCACCCGCACCCGCACCGCACCCGCACCCGCACCCGCACCCGCACCCGCACCCGCACCCGCACCCGCACCCGCACCCGCACCCGCACCCGCACCGCACCCGCACCCGCACCCCGCACCCGCACCCGCACCCGCACCCGCACCCGCACCCGCACCCCGCACCCGCACCCGCACCCGCACCCGCACCCGCACCCGCACCCGCACCCGCACCCGCACCCGCACCCCGCACCCGCACCCGCACCCGCACCCGCACCCGCACCCGCACCCGCACCCGCACCCGCACCCGCACCCGCACCGCACCCGCACCCGCACCGCACCCGCACCCGCACCCGCACCCGCACCCGCACCCGCACCCGCACCCGCACCCGCACCCGCACCCGCACCCGCACCCGCACCCGCACCCGCACCCGCACCCGCACCCGCACCCGCACCCGCACCCGCACCCGCACCGCCCGCACCCGCACCCGCACCCGCACCCGCACCCGCACCCGCACCCGCACCCGCACCCGCACCCGCACCCGCACCCGCACCCGCACCCGCACCCGCACCCGCACCCGCACCCGCACCCGCACCCGCACCCGCACCCGCACCCGCACCCGCACCCGCACCCGCACCCGCACCCGCACCCGCACCCGCACCCGCACCCGCACCCGCACCCGCACCCGCACCCGCACCCGCACCCGCACCCGCACCCGCACCCGCACCCGCACCCGCACCCGCACCCGCACCGCACCCGCACCCGCACCCGCACCCGCACCCGCACCCGCACCCGCACCCGCACCCGCACCCGCACCCGCACCGCACCCGCACCCGCACCCGCACCCGCACCCGCACCCGCACCCGCACCCGCACCCGCACCCGCACCCGCACCCGCACCCGCACCCGCACCCGCACCCGCACCCGCACCCGCACCCGCACCCGCACCCGCACCCGCACCCGCACCCGCACCCGCACCCGCACCCGCACCCGCACCCGCACCCGCACCCGCACCCGCACCGCACCCGCACCCGCACCCGCACCCGCACCCGCACCCGCACCCGCACCCGCACCCGCACCCGCACCCGCACCCGCACCCGCACCCGCACCCGCACCCGCACCCGCACCCGCACCCGCACCCGCACCCGCACCCGCACCCGCACCCGCACCCGCACCCGCACCCGCACCCGCACCCGCACCCGCACCCGCACCCGCACCCGCACCCGCACCCGCACCCGCACCCGCACCCGCACCCGCACCCGCACCCGCACCCGCACCCGCACCCGCACCCGCACCCGCACCCGCACCCCGCACCCGCACCCGCACCCGCACCCGCACCCGCACCCGCACCCGCACCCGCACCCGCACCCGCACCCGCACCCGCACCCGCACCCGCACCGCACCCGCACCCGCACCCGCACCCGCACCCGCACCCGCACCCGCACCCGCACCCGCACCCGCACCCGCACCCGCACCCGCACCCGCACCCGCACCCGCACCCGCACCCGCACCCGCACCCGCACCCGCACCCGCACCGCACCGCACCCGCACCCGCACCCGCACCCGCACCCGCACCCGCACCCGCACCCGCACCCGCACCCGCACCCCGCACCCGCACCCGCACCCGCACCCGCACCCGCACCCGCACCCGCACCCGCACCCGCACCGCACCCGCACCCGCACCCGCACCCGCACCCGCACCCGCACCCGCACCCGCACCCGCACCCGCACCCGCACCCGCACCCGCACCCCGCACCCGCACCCGCACCCGCACCCGCACCCGCACCCGCACCCGCACCCGCACCCGCACCCGCACCGCACCCGCACCCGCACCCGCACCCGCACCCGCACCCGCACCCGCACCCGCACCCGCACCCGCACCCGCACCCGCACCGCACCGCACCCGCACCCGCACCCGCACCCGCACCCGCACCCGCACCCGCACCCGCACCCGCACCCGCACCCGCACCCGCACCCGCACCGCACCCGCACCCGCACCCGCACCCGCACCCGCACCCGCACCCGCACCGCACCCGCACCCGCACCCGCACCCGCACCCGCACCCGCACCGCACCCGCACCCGCACCCGCACCCGCACCCGCACCCGCACCCGCACCCGCACCCGCACCCGCACCCGCACCCGCACCCGCACCCGCACCCGCACCCGCACCCGCACCCGCACCGCACCCGCACCCGCACCCGCACCCGCACCCGCACCCGCACCCGCACCCGCACCCGCACCCGCACCCGCACCCGCACCCGCACCCGCACCCGCACCCGCACCCGCACCCGCACCCGCACCCGCACCCGCACCCGCACCCGCACCCGCACCCGCACCCGCACCCGCACCCGCACCCGCACCCGCACCCGCACCCGCACCCGCACCGCACCCGCACCCGCACCCGCACCCGCACCCGCACCCGCACCCGCACCCGCACCCGCACCCGCACCCGCACCGCACCCGCACCCGCACCCGCACACCGCACCCGCACCCGCACCCGCACCCGCACCCGCACCCGCACCCGCACCGCACCCGCACCCGCACCCGCACCCGCACCCGCACCCGCACCCGCACCCGCACCCGCACCCGCACCCGCACCCGCCCCCGCACCCGCACCCGCACCCGCACCCGCACCCGCACCCGCACCCGCACCCGCACCCGCACCCGCACCCGCACCCGCACCCGCACCCGCACCCGCACCCGCACCCGCACCCGCACCCGCACCCGCACCCGCACCCGCACCCGCACCCGCACCCGCACCCGCACCCGCACCCGCACCCGCACCCGCACCCGCACCCGCACCCGCACCCGCACCCGCACCCGCACCCGCACCCGCACCCGCACCCGCACCCGCACCCGCACCCGCACCCGCACCCGCACCCGCACCCGCACCCGCACCCGCACCCGCACCCGCACCCGCACCCGCACCCGCACCCGCACCCGCACCCGCACCCGCACCCGCACGCACCGCACCCGCACCCGCACCCGCACCCGCACCCGCACCCGCACCCGCACCCGCACCCGCACCCGCACCCGCACCCGCACCCGCACCCGCACCCGCACCCGCACCCGCACCCGCACCCGCACCCGCACCCGCACCCGCACCCGCACCCGCACCCGCACCCGCACCCGCACCCGCACCCGCACCGCACCCGCACCCGCACCCGCACCCGCACCCGCACCCGCACCCGCACCCGCACCCGCACCCGCACCCGCACCCGCACCCGCACCCGCACCCGCACCCGCACCCGCACCCGCACCCGCACCCGCACCCGCACCCGCACCCGCACCCGCACCCGCACCCGCACCGCACCCGCACCCGCACCCGCACCCGCACCCGCACCCGCACCCGCACCCGCACCCGCACCCGCACCCGCACCCGCACCCGCACCCGCACCCGCACCCGCACCCGCACCCGCACCCGCACCCGCACCCGCACCCGCACCCGCACCCGCACCCGCACCCGCACCCGCACCCGCACCGCACCGCACCCGCACCCGCACCCGCACCCGCACCCGCACCCGCACCCGCACCCGCACCCGCACCCCGCACCCGCACCCGCACCCGCACCCGCACCCGCACCCGCACCCGCACCCGCACCCGCACCCCCGCACCCGCACCCGCACCCGCACCCGCACCCGCACCCGCACCCGCACCCCACACCCCACCCGCACCCCACCCCACCCCACCCGCACCCCACCCGCACCCCACCCCACCCCACCCACACCCGCACCCACCCCCACCCGCACCCGCACCCGCACCCCACCCCCCACCCCACCCACCACCCCACACCCGCACCCCACCCGCACCCGCACCCCACCCCACCCACACCCCACCCCACCCGCACCCCCACCCCACACCCACCCCACACCCCACACCCACACCCCACCACCCCCACCCACACCCCACCCCACACCCACACCCACACCCCACCCCACCCCACACCCACACCCACACCCACACACCCCACACCCCACACCCACACCCACACCCACACCCACACCCCACCCACCCACACCCACACCCACACCCCACACCCACACCCACACCCACACCCCACACCCACACCCACACCCCACACCCACCCCACACCCACACCCCACACCCACACCCACACCCACACCCACACCCACCACCCCACACCCACACCCACACCCACACCCACACCCACACCCACACCCCACACCCACACCCACACCCACACCCACACCCACACCCACACCCACACCCACACCCACACCCACACCCACACCCACACCCACACCCACACCACCCACACCCACACCCACACCCACACCCACACCCACCCACCCACACCCACACCCACACCCACACCCCACACCCACACCCACCACCCCACACCCACACCCACACCCCACCACACCCACACCCACACCCACACCCACACCCACACCCACACCCACACCCACACCCACACCCACACCCACACCCACACCCACACCCACACCCACACCCACACCCACACCCACACCCACACCCACACCCACACCCACACCCACACCCACACCACACCACACCCACACCCACACCCACACCCACACCCACACCCCACACCCCACACCCACACCCACACCCACACCCACACCCACACCCACACCCACACCCACACCCACACCCACACCCACACCCACACCCACACCCACACCCCACCACCCACACCCACACCCACACCCACACCCACACCCACACCCACACCCACACCCACACCCACACCCACACCCACACCCACACCCACACCCACACCACACCACACCCACACCCACACCCACACCCACACCCACACCCACACCCACACCCACACCCACACCCACACCCCACACCCACACCCACACCCACACCCACACCCACACCCACACCCACACACCCACACCCACACCCACACCCACACCCACACCCACACCCACACCCACACCCACACCCACACCCACACCCACACCCACACCCACACCCACACCCACACCCACACACCCACACCCACACCCACACCCACACCCCACACCCACACCCACACCCACACCACACCCACACCCACACCCACACCCACACCCACACCCACACCCACACCCACACCCACACCCACACCCACACCCACACCCACACCCACACCCACACCCACACCCACACCCACACCCACACCCACACCCACACCCACACCCACACCCACACCCACACCCACACCCACACCCACACCCACACCCACACCCACACCCACACCCACACCCACACCCACACCCACACCCACACCCACACCCACACCCACACCCACACCACACCCACACCCACACCCACACCCACACCCCACACCCACACCCACACCCACACCCACACCCACACCCACACCCACACCCACACCCACACCCCACACCCACACCCACACCCACACCCACACCCACACCCACACCCACACCCACACCCACACCCACACCCACACCCACACCCACACCCACACCCACACCCACACCCACACCCACACCCACACCCACACCCACACCCCACACCCACACCCACACCCACACCCACACCCACACCCACACCCACACCCACACCCACACCCCACACCCACACCCACACCCACACCCACACCCACACCCACACCCACACCCACACCCACACCCACACCCACACCCACACCCACACCCACACCCACACCCACACCCACACCCACACCCACACCCACACCCACACCCACACCCACACCCACACCCACACCCACACCCACACCCACACCCACACCCACACCCACACCCACACCCACACCCACACCCACACCCACACCCACACCCACACCCACACCCACACCCACACCCACACCCACACCCACACCCACACCCACACCCACACCCACACCCACACCCACACCCACACCCCACCCACACCCACACCCACACCCACACCCACACCCACACCCACACCCACACCCACACCCACACCCACACCCACACCCACACCCACACCCACACCCACACCCACACCACACCCACACCCACACCCACACCCACACCCACACCCACACCCACACCCACACCCACACCCACACCCACACCCACACCCACACCCACACCCACACCCACACCCACACCCACACCCACACCCACACCCACACCCACACCCACACCCACACCCACACCCACACCCACACCCACACCCACACCCACACCCACACCCACACCCACACCCACACCCACACCCACACCCACACCCACACCCACACCCACACCCACACCCACACCCACACCCACACCCACACCCACACCCACACCCACACCCACACCCACACCCACACCCACACCCACACCCACACCCACACCCACACCCACACCCACACCCACACCCACACCCACACCCACACCCACACCCACACCCACACCCACACCCACACCCACACCCACACCCACACCCACACCCACACCCACACCCACACCCACACCCACACCCACACCCACACCCACACCCACACCCACACCCACACCCACACCCACACCCACACCCACACCCACACCCACACCCACACCCACACCCACACCCACACCCACACCCACACCCACACCCACACCCACACCCACACCCACACCCACACCCACACCCACACCCACACCCACACCCACACCCACACCCACACCCACACCCACACCCACACCCACACCCACACCCACACCCACACCCACACCCACACCCACACCCACACCCACACCCACACCCACACCCACACCCACACCCACACCCACACCCACACCCACACCCACACCCACACCCACACCCACACCCACACCCACACCCACACCCACACCCACACCCACACCCACACCCACACCCACACCCACACCCACACCCACACCCACACCCACACCCACACCCACACCCACACCACACCCACACCCACACCCACACCCACACCCACACCCACACCCACACCCACACCCACACCCACACCCACACCCACACCCACACCCACACCCACACCCACACCCACACCCACACCCACACCCACACCCACACCCACACCCACACCCACACCCACACCCACACCCACACCCACACCCACACCCACACCCACACCCACACCCACACCCACACCCACACACACACACACACACACACACACACACACACACACACACACACACACACACACACACACACACACACACACACACACACACACACACACACACACACACACACACACACACACACACACACACACACACACACACACACACACACACACACACACACACACACACACACACACACACACACACACACACACACACACACACACACACACACACACACACACACACACACACACACACACACACACACACACACACACACACACACACACACACACACACACACACACACACACACACACACACACACACACACACACACACACACACACACACACACACACACACACACACACACACACACACACACACACACACACACACACACACACACACACACACACACACACACACACACACACACACACACACACACACACACACACACACACACACACACACACACACACACACACACACACACACACACACACACACACACACACACACACACACACACACACACACACACACACACACACACACACACACACACACACACACACACACACACACACACACACACACACACACACACACACACACACACACACACACACACACACACACACACACACACACACACACACACACACACACACACACACACACACACACACACACACACACACACACACACACACACACACACACACACACACACACACACACACACACACACACACACACACGAGCGAGCGCGAAACGAATTCTTCCGTGATATATATATAAACATCTGAGCATGAGCAGCCCGACCTGACCCGACCCAGCGTGACGCTTTTGAGAGGCTCATATTTCTGCAACCGCACGTCTGATTGACATATGGTCTTTTGAATTGAGTGGCACTATCCCTGCTGGCTGCTACCCTGTATGAGACCAGTGCTGACCCACGTCGGAGCTTACCACGGCACGTGCCGCATGCCGCGTGAAGGGTACCTATCAGACATAGCTTTTTTATCTCGCAAGAACTCCGCAACAGCTTGGCCGAATGTGTTCAAATTTGGTGCATGGTTAGTGGTTCATTAGCTACGAGCTTTACACAAGTCAGGGGTGGGGTGCATCTGCACGTGCGCACGTCACACCCATTTTATATATCTCTGGAACGGCTGTGCCGATTGTGTTCAAATTTGCGGTGTGGTTAGGGACCCAATAGTGGGGAGACCGGGGCTGGTTGAATCAATTTTTGTTTAAGACCCCATTGCGGCCAAACTATGATACATAAGCCAAAACAGACACGACCACAGCAATGATGCTTCTTTTCCGAACATAAAGTATATTATACGTTTGATTGTAAATTAATAAATTAAACCTCCCCGGACCAATTGAAATTGCCTCTGCAACTGATGCAAACTGCCCCGGTTCCGGGAAAGGTTGCGTCACGTAGGTTGCACGTAGGTTGCAATATCAATGGCCGCTCGGAGTCAAAAACAGTTTAATTTGTATTGTATTATACATAACTAATCAGCTATAGGGCCTTTTATATTAAATGTTACATCATCTGCATTGTTTTAAGAAACATGTTACAGCATTTATACAATATATTCATTTTTGCCATATAAAACTAACGTTGCAACCGGACCCGACCTAGCTGATCCAACCTGTCCCATTTCCACATGGTGGAGATATGACGCCGCAAATGGCTGACCAAAACAGGTCTGCAGTAACGTGATAAATACATTCCGATGCCAATTTCATAAGCTTGATAATGGTATAAACACATTCAGCCTATCACTCGGTGTTTATCGACTATGAAGCTTTCTTTCGCGGGAAAAAAACGTAAATTTAATCACACAAAACAATCAATCAACTACTCACGCGGCAGTTTTTCACCGATATGTACGACATTCTCGTGGGAAATGGAATGCGGCATTGCACGTCAAATGGCTATTTTAATTTGTGTTGTATATATAACAATAACTTTTTGAAACAATGCATTCGATGCATTCAACCCGTGATGCATCATGATGCAACCAGTCCCGGTCTCCCCTTGTTGTTGTTGTTGTTGTTTATTGTCGATTATGGACATGCAGTATGAGATGATGATACGACCATTGGCGTATTAAGAAAATCGTCAAGGGGGGGGGCAAGCTTGAACGGGCGCCTTTGCGCCTTGAAAGGGCGCCTGGGAGGGCGCATTCAGGAGTGATCTCACCTGGGGAGAGGGGGGAGGGGTGCAGTCGGAGATATTTCAAACTCGATTCTTTCCATGCAACGCCCATAGACGTAATGTTAAAGCTTGACCGAATCCCATTTTGTCTAGTGTAAACTGAATCGCTCAGAGGGAAGGCGCCTTCGGATCATAAGGGCGCCGGGCGGACGGAAGGGCGCCTTCAGCGCGCAAGGGGGGGGGACATGTCCCAATGTCCCCCCCCCTAAATACGCCACTGGATACGACTAGATTGGATCCCCTGGCTACGAGCTTTACACACGTCAGGGATGAGTGCACCTAAACATGCGCACGTGCACACCCTTATTTTACATCTCGAAACGTCTAACACCACATCTGAACCAGCCGCACCATAAGTAGCAAATGCATTTCCTTCACGCTCGCTCAACATCGTCAACAACGGCGTCTGGGAAGAGTGGAGAAGCGAGAGAAGGGGAATTAAATGGACCAGCCAACACCTGTAATTTTCATCACGTCCTTTCTTACCGTGTCCGTGTCTCCCTCTCTCATCCTCCTGCGCCTTACTCTCTCATCCTCCCGTGTCTCCCCCTCTCATCCTCCCTCGTCTCATCTCTCATCATCCCGTGTATCCCACTCACCCTCCCCATGTCTCCCTTTCACATCCTCACACGTCTCCGTCTCTCATCGTACCTATGTCTCATTCACCCTCCTCATATCTCCCTGTCATCGCAACCGTGTCTCGATCATCCTCCCCGGGTTTTCCCTCTCTCACCCTGCCCACGTCTCCATATTTCATCGTACCCGTGCCTCCCTTTCTCAACCTCTCCATGTCTCCATCTCTCATCGTATCCTTGTCTCCCACTCGCATACTTCAAGTGTCTCCCTCTCTCACACTCCCCACGTCTCCATATTTCATCTTACCCGTGTCTCCCTCTCTCACCCCCCCCCATGTCTTCATCTCTCATCGCATCATTGTCTCTAAAGCTACGTATGGGGGAAGCTGGGGTAACACCGACCCAAGGTTTTTCGGCTCTGCTGTGTGATTGCGACATTCCACGGTGAAACTAACGCATTGCGCGGATTTTCTTAAAACAAATGACAAAATCTGTACTTTTTTGTTTTTGTTTCCATAACTTATGTGTAAGAAATTATTTTGTAAAGCATTACGTTTTTTTTGGGGGGGAGGGGTGGGGTAACACCGCCAGCGGGATAACACCGCCCGCGTCAAGACGTTCTAAATACTAGACCAAGGTGACAAAATTGAATTTGCTTTATTCTAAAACTCCGTAAACAAAATCGCACCAACGAGTATATGAACTACCTCACCGATGTATAACAATAATACAAATGACGCATATTATACTTCTGAGACCTAAAAAGTCCAAATTTGCCAAAAAATCGAACCAATGTATTGGAGAACTCCCGCCCAAAATGTGTTTCTGCTGATTATAAGCTGCCAGGAGAGTCGATTTTGTCTGGTATACGTGGCAAACAGCGGCTCATGAAAGAGCGACCAGTGAAACAGCGACTGCTAACATATACGAATACGAACGAACAAATATACGAAATATCCCGAAAAGTTGTTTGATCTTAGAACCACAAGTCTTTCAACTTGTATTAAAAGAAACGAGCCACGCAATCACGGGAGCATTTCACGAACACTAACGAAAAACGGTGCAACTTTCACACATTGTACGCCCTACACTCCAAGGCATCGCTTATGCCTTTGAATTTCGTTGTACACCTTGTACTTAACATCTTTCCAGGTACGCCGTGAAAGATGGCGCTCTTGACGGATTGCGGCCAGGCAGTCAGACTTTCCAGGGCACTGCATATAAGCTGCCAGGAGAGTCGGTTTTGTCTGGTATACGTGTCAAACAGCGGCTCATGAAAGAGCGACCAGTGAAACAGCGACTGCTAACATATACGAATACGAACGAACAAATATACGAAATATCCCGAAAAGTTGTTTGATCTTAGAACCACAAGTCTTTCAACTTTTATGAAAAGAAACGAGCCACGCAATCACGGGAGCATTTCACGAACACTAACTGAAAACGGTGCAACTTTCACACATTGTACGCCCTACACTCCAAGGCATCGCTTATGCCTTTGAATTTCGTTGTACACCTTGTACTTAACATCTTTCCAGGTACGCCGTGAAAGATGACGCTCTTGACGGATTGCGGCCAGGCAGTCAGACTTTCCAGGGCACTGCAATTTTGTGATAAACTGGTGAAGGCGGCGCTGGACCGCCTTGTCTTCTTCTTCAGACCATCGCGATCTCGTCTTCTTCGTTCTTGATCCAGACCGCCCAAAAGCTTGACCATCCGGATCTGCTTCTTCTGTCCGCGGCCTCTTCATTCCCTTTGATTCCAGTTCATCATCCGACGACTCCCCTTCCGTCACTGGCTGACTGTCTTTACTCCAGCGACTACCATTGGTCACTGGCTCCTGCAGCTCATCACCCGACGGCTTCCCTTCAGCCACTGGCTCCTCGGCATCTGGGAGCGTCTCCGCCGTCCCGTCTTCGCTGATCGGATCCAGTTCAGTGAGTGTCTGTCCGGCGTATTTGCCCATGCCTTTGTCCGTTGCCAGTAATATCTTGCTGATCTTTGCAGCGTATGTCATACGCTCTGGCATGCGGTAGACATGCCGGTGCACTCTTATATCGTGACCCATACACCGCGCCACGATGTCCATCTCTGTCTCCGTCAGCTGCAGCAGCTGTAACATGGTGGCCACGTGTTTTCGGTATTTTGTTGCTGTTACGTTTTGTGCGTTGGCCTTGTGAGCGATCACACGCACACAGACGCTCCCGCGTAGAGGCGCCGCATCCGTGGTGGTGCCACTCACGAATAGGTAGGGGCAGTCTGGGGATATGCCGATCTCCTCCCTTGCCGATACGAGTTCATCGAGAACTTCGACCATTTTGCTTGTCAACAGCATGGGGACACCCACGCCCCTCTTTCCTCTCACTGTCACATGTTCCATCTCCTTACAGAGCTCTTTTTCCAGGGGTGACAAGTGCTTCACGATGTCCTCGTTGGATTCGTGACTTCGTTCCTTGAAGCTTTGCACTGTCAGCCTTGCAGTCTCGCCAGGTCTTCGCCTGTTGAATAGGATTAGAGAGGTTAGTGCTGTCTCGGCCAGTTTCGCGTAGTTCCTGATGTTGGACTCCTCCTGCAGCTGTCGTCGGGCTTGCTCCATCTCCTTCTCGATCACTGTGTGGACTCGCTGAACATCTGAGTCGGTGGGAAGTACGGTGGGCCTGTTCCACTTGCGTTCGTCCAGAGTGCCAAGAGCACGAGACGATATCTCCACCTTCAAGTCGCGCCGGTAGAGCTGCATGAAGTCATCAGCCGCTTTCCGGACAGCAGCATCTTCCTGGATGATGCCACGAGACTGTAGGATGCCCGCACATTCACTCAACGAGTACCCCACCTTCAGTGCAACTGAGGGGTTCTCGTATGCGCCGTCCTTGTATCCTGCCATCTTTCGCGCTGCATGAGCGACGTCACTGAACTTTGACGGGTGAATGGACGACTCCAGGGTCGCCTCAGGGTCCGACTTCCTCATCTCTAATACCAGCCTTCCCAGTTCCCTCATCTTTTCTCTGATGTATGCGTGCTGGTGGGGTTCATGGCCCAGTCTTGTATACAGCCGACTTCCAAACTCGAGGATGAGGTCGTCTTTTCTACACGTTTCACCGACGTCATCATCCTTGCCAATACTCCTTCCTTCCATCCTTGCCAATACTCTCTCCAACCCCACTGCTGCGTCCTTTCCGCTGGGAAGAAGAAATTTACCCAGGACCTGAACCCTGTTTCCCGACCGAGTCCTGTCATGTACGTGGCACTTGTGCCTGTATAGGTTGTGCCTAGAAAAGAATCCCCGGCACTTGCTGCATGGCAAAACGTCTTTCCTGGTGACCTTGCTGTCTCGTGGCGGGCACCTCCCTGGTATGATCGCTCCATGTCCACTGCGTATCACTTTTGAGTTGTGGATGAAATTTCCTTTGTGGATCTGGCTTCCCAGGATGCGTTTTCTCTCCCCGGAGCCAGACGGGAGATTGATAGCCTGCGCAACCTCTGGCTCCTCTTTGTGCTTTCTGAACAGGTGTCGTGAAAATTTAGTTTGTGGCACACCACAATAGGGACACACGTTTCGTTTCAGAGACGGCTTTACACACTTTCGTGAAGACTTCTGGACGGTGACACCATCTCCCGATGACGGCACTTCGCTGGGGGGAGACGACGAGCTACGATCAGCGACGTCACGAGACATCTGCGCCAACGCGGTCGCGTCCTGGGGGCACCGACGAAGAGGAGGAGTACTGTTGCTTGTCTCGCTCTCGCCTTCATTTTCCCCCTCCGGGACGTAGCTGGGATCTTCTCCATCTGAGGATCAGACAAAGTGAATTATGTTGGTAAATGAAATATAATTACGCTTATTAAAGGGAGTGTGCCTACTGTTTTGGTGCGCTAAACATATTTTTATTTTGATAATTACTTATTTGTTTTATTGTACGGTCAAGTGAAATTCACATCTGTTCTCCCTGTGGCTTGATTTTGCTGTTGAATTTCTCATTTATTTTCGGTTCGATATTCACTAAAATGAAAACTGCAGTATTTTAGTGAGGCATGAGCAAAACAATGTTTGCGTACTTAGCGCATTTAAGACAATCGGCAATCCCAAATCCCAATGCGTATAACCAGACATGTGCCGTGGCCAAAAAACAGGATTCAAGATCCACAGGATCCCATGGCAAAACATAATTTCAAGATCCAAGATCCACAGGATCCAATGACAAAACAAATTTACAAGATCCAAGATCCACAGGATCCCTCGACAATTTTTCGTCTTCAAGATCCAAGATCCACATGATCCCACGACAAAAAAAATCAAGATCCAAGATCCACAGGATCCAGCGACAAACTGTCCTGGGCAGGATCCAGGATCCATAGGATCTCTCGGCATAATTGAAAACATAAGATCCAAGATCCATCGAGATCCGAGATCTTTGATCCTGTGGATCCTGGATTTCGGATCTTTTTTGGATCTTGGCACATGTCTGCTCGCTTGAACTCTGACTTTCCGCCTTGTAATTTGGTGTTTGGTTTTGTGGACCAAGCAACATATAATGTTGTCCCTGGTTCTTGGCCTCCGCTATTGTATTCATTGCCTCGTCACTTTCTTCAAAGAATCTGCTGCAAATGCAATACAGTATTATGTGAATCTGTGATTGTGCTACAAATCTTGCAGCCGCAGGTGGGAGGTGGAGAAGGGAGAGAAAACAGAGTCAAAGGATCTTGAGAAGTAGGTAAGGCGCTCAGTCACCCAGTCATCCAACAGTTGTATGTAACTTGCAAGTTGCATGTCGGTTTTTGTGCTATGTTATGGTGTAAACAAATATAACTCAATCTACATCAATAGTTTGTGTTGAGTCATGAGATAATAATTTCAGATGCAGTTTTAATACTAAATAGGTCTCGGACTCTCATCAACTCATCAAAGCAATATGTTTGATTAAATATTATGTTTTATAAGACACCGAAAGTGAAGTCTTACATAACCCTCGCACCGACGGGGGGGGGGGCGAATATCAACCCCCCGAGTTTTTTTGTGAATAGCGAAAAAAACAGCGGCACGTAGCGCCGCGAAATTTTGCATAGCTATTCATACATCAATTTAACATATTTTGTGTAAGTTTTGACCTCTTAGCTGTCAAGGTCAAGTCGTCAGGTCA
Source organism: Chirona hameri (assembly GCA_036785665.1). Taxonomy (NCBI): domain Eukaryota; kingdom Metazoa; phylum Arthropoda; class Thecostraca; order Balanomorpha; family Balanidae; genus Chirona; species Chirona hameri. The sequence goes on from JAXIVJ010007065.1 coordinate 25,675, forward strand.
CATTAAATGACCTGACCTCAAGTCAAGTTTTGAAGGTTTGTCACCATGCCAAAGCCACAGTGGTTGACCAAACAGTTTGAAACTCACAGAATGTAATCAGATCATAGGTATCTACACTTCGTATATCTCGTTTGTTTATATCGGTGACCTCAAGTCAGGTCAAATTCGTGACCTGCTCATTATTAAGCCAATGGGGGAAAATTCAAAATCTTCTTTTACGCATTAGATCAGTCCAATTCATTCAGAATCATGTCAAAATAGGCCATTATTGATGACCCAAGTGCAAGTTTTGATCAGTGACCCCTGTCAAGATCATCTGAGGTCACCCGAGGTCACTTACGCTTTTTTGACAATAACTCTTGATAGAGAAGAGCTAGGAAGCGTGCGAAAGGCACCAATGGTTCGTCTCGTCAATACACATCGCCTCATATGCAACATGATCCAACTTGACCTACTTGGGTCACCACGTCACCTTGACCTGAGGTCAAATTTTGAAATTGACCTCCAGAGATCACAATGTATGTTTCGACGCGCCTTGACGAGAAAAACACGATGTTGTCAAAATACATGCTCTATCTTTAATAGCTAAAGTTATTCACGAAAACACATTAAAAAACGAGCTAACAGCCATTTTGACTTTTGATGACATCTGTAGCCTGAACTATTGACCTGAGCTCAAATCTGACGACAAAAGCTTACTGGGGCGTTTCAAGAGCTATCGATTGCTTTTTCGGTTTCTTCCTAGCTATCATAGTTCCCGAGATATCGAGGGATTTCTGGATCAAGCGGGAACATTTGACGGAAACGGGCAAATTTAACCTTGGATGACCTCTGGTGACCCCCAACTTTGACCTAACCTTAAAATGACCTGTGTGATCTTGATAGAACTTCACGAGAGATATCTAATGTTTTTTTTTCTCGTTTGTCGCTACGTTGCGTAGTTCCCGAGATCTCTGGGGGGGGGGGGGCGGATATCCGCCAGCCCCCCCCCCCCCCGTCAGTTCTAAGTTGGCTCAGACCCCCGTCGGTGCGAGGGTTAACCTTTGTGATCCTGTGGATCCTGGATCTCGGATCTTTCTTGGCTCTTGACACATGTCTGCGTATAACCGCTACAGCAAATAAGATGAAGAGGCGAGTTTTGCACAGTGTGTTCTTGCCACGGTGAAGTTTACCATGTAAAGGTTTCCAGCTTTTCATTGACTTTTCATTCAAACATAGCCATATGACTTTGCGAGTATGTTGGACGAGTCTGCCATCACCAGGGTCCGGCTGATGCTATGATGCTATCAGCGCTTACAAACGGTTTTGTCTAAATGCGATTGGTATAACCCTGAGTACCGATACGATACCGATAACCCTGAGTCACCACTGCTAGCTGCTTACCACGGGTATATCTCATCAACCAGTGATACTGCAGAAATGCAGGTATGCATTTATTCAGAACATATATGCACTTCTAGCCAGTGCCCATAACTCTATATGAAAAATATCAGGTAGACACACTACCTTTAACCCGCGCCCCGCTGGGGTCTCCAGCCGAACGCGCCCCGCTGGGGGGGGGGGGAGGGCTCTTATCTCCCGAACCAATCATCACAGCGAGACGCGCAAGGCGGCGATAGAAAGCTCTCGATGAGACAATTCTAAAGAATGCTTCACATTTTCTTAACAAGGTCACATGTCAGGTCAAGGTCAGGTCAAATGTCAAAATCACGTGTTTTCGGATTATTGGCTGCAGAGACCGGAGTATCAACAGCAATGCGCCCAAACTCTGCCAAAACACTTATAAATGTAAGGAGAAGGTACTGCTTGAGTATGAATATCATACTAAGTACAGGTCATGGTCAAGGTCAGGTCACACAAGGTCGCTATGTGCAAAAGTTATATGAAAACTGTGTGGCATATGTCTTATGGGTAACTTTAGATGTCGAATTCAATGGTAACGACCATTTTGATATTTTACCTCAAGGTCAGGTCAATGTCAGGTCAAAAAAGGTTGAATTTTGTAATCCAAAATTTGCAATAAAAACACGCGTTTCTGGTCCAGTTGTGTCTCAGGAATCCAATGGTGCATTTTTTGGCATATGTCTCAAAATGGAAAAAAGTGATTTTAACAAATACGTCATCAGATTGTACACATATTAGAGTCATTTGGAGGTCAAAAATAGAGATATTGACTTGAAATTTAGCATGACCACTCTTCATAAGTAGCTTTCTGACATATATTCCGTTTTTTTATCAATACAAAAAAAAAATGGATTTTTTCTTCTCTCAAGTAAAGTGGCTTTTGGCATTTTGGGGGTCAACCAACTCAAAATGTATCAAAACGTCTGAGATAGCCATGTTGTAAAAAATGTCATTTCATTTCTTTTGGCGTTTTTCGTTTGCAATTTGCTTCAATACTCGATGTTTTATAATCGATCAAACTTTCGTCCATTTTGGAACGAAAATGGCGTGACATGTCACTCTCTCCCCCCCCCCCCCCCCCCCCCCCCCCCACCCACCCAGCGGGGCGCGGGTCAACCCGCGTTCCGCTAAGGCTCTAGGTTTTCCACTCCCTGCTGAGAGAGAAGCACATTGTTCCCATCTGACATAGCGAAAAGGGGAAAATAGCATTCAAATTGTGTTCAGAAAGCCAAAGCCAGAAAACCATCACCGGTGTAGGTACTAGGGAAAACTTTTGAGTCTCCGTGTAAGGAGGGTGATGCAAGCTCTCTGCCGATTCGCCTCTTACTGAGCTAGAGCTTCGCTAAAGAGTGCGTGTTGCTTGTGACGAGAGGAACACGATGATATCCGATTTAACCCTATTACTGTCAGGGAGGGGGGATTAGCCCCCCCCCCCCCTGAGGTTTTTCGCGTACAGTTCATTCAATATTCAACCTAGGATCGCCAAACTTGGTTACTTTTCCCAACGTTTCATTGCCCATAGATTGGTGTCCTTTTTTCAAAAAAGTTCCAATAGGAGGGGTCCAGGACCGTTTTTAGGTGGGCATGTTCGGCCGTTTTGACCCAAACCCTTTGCATGGTTAATCACTTGTGGAGAGTTTATTTTTTTAGCAAAGTATAAGCGAAAAAAGACCGGTAGATAATTTAATTCTCTTTCAGATGGCCATCTCGAAATTTCGAAATTCCTATTTTTAAAATCCAAATTTTTGAAGAAAGAAATTCTTCAAAATGATATAATTCTTGCATTTTCAAAACGTTTAAAAAACCGGCATACAAGTAAGAGAGGTCATGCCAATGAATGTGTTAACAAATTCAGGTCGATATCTTAATATTTAATGACCTGAAGTCAGGTCAATTGCGTGTCCTTCCATTATAAATATATGGTTAAAAATTCAAATTCATTCTAAAACGCATTATATCAATCCAATTATTTAAGTATCATGTCATCTTAGGCCCTTTCCAATCACCCGAGTGCAAGTTTTCGTCAGTGACCTTTTGAAAGGCCATTCAAGGTCACGAACACTTTTTGTCGATAACTTGTGTGACAGGATGACCGTAGAGACTCACAACCGGTGCCAAAATGTTTGTCTCGTCGAGACGCATCTTTGCATATGCATTGTGACCTACTCAGGTCACATTGACCTTGACCTTGACCAGGGGCCAAATTTTGGGATTGACCAAATTGATATTTTTTCGAATCGCCTTGACGAGAGAAACACGATGGTATCAAAATTATCAGCCTATAATTATTAGATAAAAAGTTATTAACGAAACAACTTTTGCTGAAAAACATGTTTGTTGACATTTGATGACCTCTGCAGCCAAAACAATTGACTTGAGGCCAATTCTGATCGCACGTTAGCAAACGAGAATTCAAGGGACTTTCCAGTGCTTTTTCGAATTCCTCCTAGCTGTCATAGTTTCCGAGATAATCGCAAGGTTTCCTGAGAAGTTCATATTTTGCCAATTTTGACCTTTGATGACGTCATTTGACCTTGAAGATATTGACCCAAGGTCATGAAAAATGTATAAAATAGAGTTCCTCATAGACCCTACCCACCCACAGCATTTCGTGATTCTAGCTTTGATAGGAGCCGAAATCTGAGGGGGGGGGGGAATGATCCCCCCCCCCCGACCGTTTGGTATTTTTGTCATGCCTACAGTAATAGGGTTAAGGTTCTAGGTCATTTGGTGACCTCTGAGTTCAGGTCAATGACCCGAAAATCACCAAACTGCGTTTCTGCCGACATAACGACTTCTAATCAAGCTATACCCGCGCTCTTATAACCAAAACCTTACTTGTGGTCAGTAAAATGCGTTTTGATACAGTACAGGTCTCAGATGACCTGTATTACTCGTGAAAGGTCAAAGGTTATCTTAGGTCATCTGAGAAAATTGTCCTAGGTTGACTTTCTATCTCAATTGAACCTATCTTTCTGTAAAATAAATGACAAATTCGTAATCAGCGCCTACAAATACCCAATAAGGCAACATTTTACCCTGGAGATAACAAATGTTATCCGAGGTCATCAGAGGTCAGTGACCTCGGTTGACCTTTGGAAGGTCATGACCTCAGTGGAATCCATGGATCACATAGTAGCACCTATTTGTGTACCCCTGAACAATAGAAATCAGGAAACGCGCGACTTATAAGGCATCGATATGCCATGGTACGCTCATCGAGCCCCTTCCCGCTTGATATGACCTTGAAAAAGGTCATAGGTCATGGTTCATGAGGGAAACGGTTTCGAAATTTTCAGGGCAGGTGTCAATTTTAACAAAAGTAGGGTACTGCAAATTTCATCGCGATCCGCCGATAAATACGCCAGATATTTTCGAAAAACCGAGGTGGTGTTATCCATCCCACCAGAACACCAGTGAGGGTTTAAAGGGAGTGAGTGTGTCTACTGTTTTGTATTGCCAAAAACATTTTTCCTACGATAAGTAGCAGTTGTTATCACGTTTGAATGCGATAAAATTCATATATAGCCCTACGATAATTGAAATTTCGCTTAAATTGTTTCGACTTCCTTCGGTATCAATATCTACGAAGTTGTTTTCACTATGGTGAAGGCAAACACGAAATAGAAATTGGCGCACGTACGACAATCAGCAATAAGGTTATTGTATACACAAATTCGAAGCAGAACAGGGGCTCTGTTCGAAAGCTGCTATCAGCGCTCACGAGCTTTTTTGTCGAAATGTGATTGGTTTACGCTATCGATACGTTGGCAAGTTTGCATCGAATTCATAATTGAAGAAGTGGAAGTAGGCTGGGAGAAACCCGGTAACTTTGCTGCTGCTGGGAGAACGGAATATCTCAGCAACTAGGGTTATACTAGGAGAAATATGGGTATGGATTAATTCAGAAAAATCTGCACTACAATCCCATGTGCCTAACTCCATATGGCCAATGTGAGTAGACACACTCCCTTTTAGGTGCTATCTCGAATAATTTTTCGCTTATGTCAACATTGAGTCAGCGAAGGCAATCGAATTATATTTTTTCAAAGGCCAGCCTTTCAAGAGGTTACTGACCAAAAATTGGACTTGGATAATTAAATAAGCCTAAAATGACGCCATGTCATGAAATATATTCAGAAGCCATGTAAAGGTTTGAGGCAAAAAACGCCCCAACATGCTCCCTCCCCCCATTTATGGGCCTGAATGCGCCTATGATACAAATAAAAAGCACCATCGGATGAGCAATGAAAGTTTGAGAAATTCACAAAATTTGAAGACGCTAGGTCTAACAACAAATGGTCTGGTCTGACTTATTTAACCATGTATAGTTCTTTTTTCGTTGATCGATGGATCAAAACACCGGCAAAATGACCAAATATCATGATAGACCATGGATCAAGGGTCCATGTAGGATCTTGGGCCTTGTTTCTTACTGTTTTGATATCAAGATGAGCAAAATAGACTCAAATATAAATTAGGGTTATAAACGAAAATAAGTTGTAACGCAAAAAAGTGCTACACCACTCAAATTTTAGACAATCATATTTAAAAGGTTAAGGGCTTTGGGATTCATGCACATGTCTGGCTGCAATTCCCCTCGTTACCATAAATAACTCGCGTATTTATCACCGCATTGCGATGCAATTTTTGGGAACCTACTATTGACCAGTACAGTTTGTACATTTGGAAACCGTAACCTCGATGAGCAATGACCTTGACCTGTTTCTCCAGATCATGTCATCCGCAAATGTAGTCCCGCAGCATATCAATCCTTATAACTCGTGCACCTCCAGATTTGTGTTGTTCAGGAGCATATGAACAGGTGAACCTAGGTGACCATTATTGGATCTTCTAAGGTCATGACCTTCCAAAGGTCAAACAGCCATTGTGCATTCTAGTATTTTCCAGACATGGGCTCCGCTACAGGGGGACGTCCCCATCAACTTCTTTAGCTGGATAGTGGATTATAACAACATAATTTTTAACATTACGCCTGTAGGCGTCGCATGGAAATAATCAACGTAAGAAGGCACCCGTACCCCCACACTTTCAGAGCTCTTCCTTCTAGGTATTTTTAAGCCTGATTTCTAACTCATTATTCATTTTGCACAAACAAGGGTTCAAATGAAGTCATGGTCAATTATGGGTAAACCGAATAACCTTTGGCAAGGAATCCTTAGCAACCAAGACCTGGAAAGCATCGAAAGCATTTTAGCTCAATTAGGGGTCATTATATCGGAATGAACGCAATACGTGCAAACGGTTCTGTGATGTCCAACTGAGACAAGCAGACAAATGCTGATGGTGCAACAATCATCTGCCTTTACAATAATATAATAGCTGCTTGGAGAAAAATATACTAGGATATACATAATACATATATACGTAATACATGTATATCCTTTGATTCATAACAGCATACCTTCTGAGTCCGGATCCGGTGTGGCTGGTTGTGACGATAGGACATCATCTTGCGCCGGCTCCTGGTACGAAGGAGCCCTCTCAGAACGAATGGTCGGCTGGGTGTCGCCACTCACGGCGCCCAGAGGAAACTGTACTCCGGTAGACGGACGGAACCAGGACTGTGGAGTGATAACATTGTTCAGTCATACCTCCACTACTTCTACTATTATAACTACTATTAATAAGGGACAATTAACCCGCACACTGGCGGGGGGGGGGGGGGGGGGGCGGTCGCTCCAAACACGACCTGCCGTTGGGAGTATTTTCGTGCAGACTCTTCAACTCCTCTCGGCCTTTTTTTCGCCATCTATTCATACATCAAACAACTATTTTGACACCACCGTGCTTGTCTCGACTGGGAGCTTCAAAATATGCCCATAGTTAAACCTGGTAAGCATTTTATTTTATTTTAAAAAATAGCATTGAGGTCATTAGTTGACACAAGTGGGCCAGGGTGAACATCGGGGGGATGCATATTGACGCGACGAACACGTCGGCGACATGATTATTGCCAAACAAGCGTGTGTGTGTGTGGACTTGTCTTTGGAGGACCATGTAGGGGTCACTGATACAAATTTAGTCAGTTATTGTTAGTTGTTGATCGGGTGTCAGTTGCCAGTTCGGGCCAGTTGAGGTACAAGATAGAAAGAAACAAGGATTGAAGATACTTTGTCCATTACGTAAACAAAACAAAATAAAACAAATCGTGCCTGCGGTGCAAGGAACTCTTGCCGACAACCTGCCCGAACCGTGAGGGGTCCCGCAAAATACAGGGATAAATTAAGTCAGCAGCGCGAATAGGTCCCTTGGTAAAACTGATACTTTACGGATGGTACCAACGCAATAAATAAGCATCGTGAAAACGGATAAGATGTAATTGTGAGTGGAAGTCACCAAACTGACCTGCGTGCCGGTTTCCGACAGTGCAAGAGATCCACCAGCTTCTGAATTGGATGCATTTGTCACCGTCTCACTCTGGAAAGAGCGCAACCGTCCACGTAAAAAAACGGCATACAATTAATTTGCAACTTTAAAACACTCATCTCCAACATTTACCTTCACCTCAACTTTTTGCACTCCTTCATGCCTTAAAAACCCTTCGTCACAACTTTTAACATATCACAACTATTAAACACTCACTCCCAACTTTTAATTCCCAACACTCACTTACAACAGGATTTCGTTAATTTTAGTAGTTTGTCCCTATTCTGAAGCAATTGTTGGCTGCTTTCAGCTGAAACTTGAATATTCTGGTCAAATCTGGTTCTAACTTGTCAGGCAATAGAAAAATGGCACGAGCACGGTACATCACAGCATGTGTGGTGCAGTGGGTGTCAGTTCTATTATCCGTGAATATTATGTGATTCTGTTAGTTAATTAGGATGTATGGGCGCATCGACTGCAGCTGAGGTCATTTTGCGTTATTATGTGATGCTGTGGTACCTATTAGGTCAGTTTAACAGTGGCAGGTTCTGAGTAATTTCAGCCACTCAACTTTGAAACAGGGCTGGTTGTGTCGATAATATCATCCATATGTGGCGAAATCATCAGAACTACAAAATAGTTTGGATTGAGGGAAACAAGTTGGGCCTGAGAGAGAAAAGTTGCCAATCATGGGAGATGCCATTGAGGGTTTTTAAGTTGTGTGTGAAAAAGTGGTGAAAGTATTGTAAAAATCACTCAACCAAGGAACCTATTTCATTTGAAATCTCCTCATAGTCAGGGGACATTGGGCCGAATTACGCAAATCGTGTTCGAGATAAGATGAGTGCTGTTTCTGTGGGAGTGCAGTGTGCTGAGTTCAGATCCGATCGGTATCCTTGCCGGAACCGATGGGAATCGGGTAAAATCACACGTGCAAACACGTGCCGCACTGTAACCCGTTCACAGACCTAACAACAAATTGGTCAATGCCCATTGGGCGCAACGAATTGGTTATTGCCTCCTCTACACGTGCCACGAAATATTTTCAAATAGCTAAGTTAGAAGAGCTCTGCAACTCTCAAAATTCGATTAAGAGAAGTTGAGCCTTTTGATTTTTGAGTTAACGTTAGGATATGTTGATCCCCACCATGATGAAGGAGGTTTAAACTAGAGGCTCATCGAGGCGCCGGTAAGAAGTAGGGAAGTTAATGATAACAGTCTCATCAGTTATCTTACAAACATCCTCGTCTCAACAGCGATACAAATATCAAGGCTTACCACGTGAGAAGTTGAAGCTGTGAAGCCGTCCTCTGGGTTCGTGCCATGGTTCGGTGACCTAAAAAAGAAACCGCTAATGTAAATGACAACAGTTAACGAATAGCGTACTTTGCTGACATGATAGGTCACACTGGACACAATGAAATACTAAATCTTTTATTCTGTACATAAGTGCTTTAAATATAAAACAACCACAGAACCGTAACATTGTAATTATGAGCGCATTCCTTCGCAAAACAAAATCGTATCTCAGTTCAAAACCCCATGTTGAAAGTGAACAATGACACCTCAAACACACCACAAGCATTTCGAAAGAAGCAGGAGTTCATAATCATATAGCGCTAGCTTATGATTACCTCGAATCCTCTGGAAACTCAGCAGACGTCCTTGGGACCCCACTAACTATCGCAATCCGAGGATCTGAAAACGGTTTGAGGTCAAGGTAAGAAGGAGGAACAGAAATAAGGTGGAGGGACAGAGGAAGCATAGTACCCACTGATTTAAGGAATACACATGGGATAAAAGAACGAGATAAAGCGCACGTCACGCATGTCAACTCTCCATATTTGAATACAAAGTAATAAAAAGCATGCTCCTTAACCAGCGCACTGCCGGGGGGTTTGCGCGTAAAAACATCTGTCGGGGGAGGGGTGATTCCCCCCCCCCCCCCCCACCCCCCCCTCCCAAGATTTCGAAAACCACGCAAAGTAGCGACAAGTTGTAAAGTGTTAGGTAGGTCGAGACAACTGGATAAACTACTAACGTCATTTTACGTCAGGTCAACATTGAAGTCACCAGAGGTTACCAAAGGTCAAATTTTCCATATTAAGAGTAGCTGGAGCACCGCTTTAGAAGCACCCGATTATCTCGGGTGAACTACAGACCGTTATTTTCAAAAGGCAAACGTTCAAAATTGCTCTCCATAAATAATCTCATCACGCTCTAATGTTATATGAATGAAATTGCACTTGGCATATATTTTCATAGGGATTACGCATGCCTTACACGCGCGTGATAATTTTGAAAATACACTTTGGAGTTTGGGCCATTTGCCTTTTCAAATTATTGGTCTTATCTCCACTACATCAAGAGTTGTTGACAACAAATGTGTGACGTCATATAAACGGATGACCTTGCATCGATCAAACATTGCACCTGAATCATCAATAATGACCTAAGGTAACATAATACTGAAAGAATTTGACTGACCTGAAGCATGTTCTTCGAGGACAAAGCATTGGAATATTTGCCATTTGCATTGATTTATAATGGTGGGGTCACGAAAATGGCCTGACCTCAGGTCACCGATAAACAAATCTGAGATATACCTACATTATACAAACTGTAGGTTCTGATCAGCTTCTTGTGAGCTGCTGAAAGTTTCAAATCCACCCGTCAATCACTGTAGCTATAACACAACCGCAAACATGTTTGGTGGTGGGGTGATATGACCTGGACTGTTGACCTGACTTGAGTTGACCCGGGGTCAAAATTTTACTTAAAAAGTTTGGCGGCGCATGCGCAGCCGTTTCTCCGATTTCAACGAGAGAAGAAAAGAAAAAACTGTGTGTTGTGTGTGTGTCTGAAAATTCCCGGCAGTGCGCAGGTGAAATACTTAATCTTATTTTCTAAGAGTTCTACTTGTTCTTCTTCATGTTCTACTGTCCCCGAATGGACTTCCTATTCTAGCGGCATTGGAAGCCTCTAAAACAAAGAAGGTACATGTCTGTTTGTAGTGGGTCAGAAATCAAAGTATTATAACCTTACCTGCGCCAGATTCACTAGCACCAGCAGTGCCAGCTTTCTTCAGTGCAACTGAAGAAGAAGAAGAAAAACAGCATAAGAACGCATGACACATACGATCGAGTTTCGATGCATTACAACATGGTTTTTAATGAAATTGGGATAGGGTCATAGGCCCACATAAGTTCAGATAATGAGACCAGAGGTGTTGAATGGGGTTGAGATGGGGTCTTCCATGTCAGTGGGATCAGAGTGACACTTTGAGGTTCAAACAGAAAAGTCAGTGCTATTTGAAGTAAAGTAGCATGGTCACAGTGTCGCCGTAGGAATTATGTCAACAGCAGAGTCAGTGTAACCTGGTGAGGGTCAGTGGGACGCCGGGGCGGATCCAGAGGGGAGGGCACGGGGCTATACTGTTTCCCAAAAGTTACTTCGGGAACTTGCTCAGTACCATTTTGATGAAAAACCCGGGGTGTTTTTTCTTCTTCTTTAATTTACCCCCCCCCCAAAAAAAAAAACGCTAGTGGGTAATGGGTAGTGCCAACACTGCACACAGCGTCAGACGACCAGAGGGTCAGATACGGACAGTTACAGGCTGACACACAGCGTCAGACGACCAGAGGGTCAGACACGGACAGTTACAAGCTGACACACAGCGTCAGACGACCAGAGGGTCAGACACCGACAGTTTTAGGTAAGTGGGAAATTCACTCAATAAACTGGGAGTGAGAGTGGAAAATGATTAACATTTGGGCGTCGTTTTCCACCCAAATCGACAAATTGTGGGACACTGAAAAAAATCGACTTCAAAAAGTATACGCCCCTTACCTCACACACAACCTTCACAAAGTGGAAACACATTTAAGAAAACAAAGCACACACTAACGTACACTAACCTTTCTCAAAGTAGGACTTGATCATGGTGGGAGGCACCTTTGTCCTCCAGACCCAGGTCGGCATTCTGAAAGCACCATGGAAACAATTCAGATGAGTGATAGCATACAGGATTTAGCAATCGTTATCATAAAGCTTCTATATTGAATGATTGAATACCCACATGCATCTCACATGCACTTTCAAAATTAAATAGCTTAGAAAAGAAGGTGGTTGTTTGTAGTGACTGAGAGGATATCGGTCACCAACAATGGGGAGTGCATGTGTCCCCTATGCACGGGCTGCGCATCTGTGGCAAAGCCAGCCTCCCAATTTACCTTCGTACTTTAATTTAAAAAAAAACACACTTCCCTGCCAATTTTCCCATTTTTTTTTTGTATTTGAGCGATGATGATGATTTGGGTTTAGGGGCGCCGCAGCAGAATAGTTAACGATCAACCCTATCACCTTCAATTTATCGGCGTGGCGTAGAAATAATATAGTATGAAATAAATTGTTCATTTTCGACTCTTCAGTCCGTAGTAGGCGCGTTCAGTGGCCCTTTTAATACCATAAGAAGATATTGAAATACGCAATTTATTGAAAACAATTAAACATGTTACCAGAATATTGTTTCAATGTGAACTATTTTCATTATAATGCAAAACCAAAATAGTTCGATGTCGTTGTAAGTAACCAAGGTGCGTTCTAATTACAAAGGGACATAATATTTGGTCTCGACAAAAGAAGTCAGCACACAGTCAGATGGCTTCCTCCAACTTTCCATCACTCCGGCCTCCCGAGTCCCACCATGTGACCTCCAGAGGGCCCTCTCTGATCTCCAGGGAGCCCTTTGACCTCCAGAGGGACCCTCTGACCTCCAGATAGCCCACTCGACTTCGAGAGGGCCAACTCTAACCTTCACAGGGCCCACTCTGGCTTCCAGGGGGCCTCTCCCGTGTGGGCCATCCGACCTCAAAATAAACATATCAAGTCTCTAGGGGCCACTCTTCGACATACAGAGGGCCCATCCTGGCTTCCAGTTGGCCCATTCCGACCTCCAGAGGGCCCACTTGTCTCGAAGTGACCCTCTCCAAGCTCCAGAGGGCCCATTTTTGCCTGAGACTTTGGACTCTAGAATGCTCTCTTCAACTTCCAGAGGGGCCCTCCGACCTCCAGAAAGCTCACTTTAGTCTTGAGAGGGCCCTCTCCAAGCTCCAGGGCCCATTACGGCCTTCAGGGGCCCGCTGTGACCTCCAGAGGGTCTACTGTGACTATTAGGGACCCCTCTCTGACGTCAAAAGGGCCCACTCTGTCTTCGAACAGACTTCAATTTGGTTTCAAGGGGGTCCATCTGGCTTCCAGATGGCTTCCTCCAACTTCCAGAAGGCCTTTCTGACCTGTTAAGGACACACTTGGAGTCTGGCATGGACTTTGTCCTGCACCGACATGCAGATAATTCCGGTATTGGCGCCACAAGTCAGCAGGTTTTGGAATGTTTTCTCAATAAATAAATAAAATAGTGAAGCATGGTATCAAACTTTAAAGTATCACTAGCATCTTAATTTAGCATATACCTTCACTCGTTCCGGCATACCTAACCCTCTTACATTCTCAAATAAACAAAAATAGCATGACCGATCATGTGGGCCGTTGTATCACACAACGCTAAAAAGCACCGGCGCCCTTGCTGTCGTTAAATTGGATGGTCCAAAAATCAGCTGAGTGGCCTATCCAGTTGTACGTCATCCATGGCCGGGCTGAGGATTGGTGTGCCCATGGCGAACATTGCTACACACAACGTTTCACCTTACCTGAAGCCACTGAAGCGAACAAGCAGCTGCATGCCATCAGCAACAGTCCTGTGCTCCAGGATTTCAGTTGGCGATATTGGTGCCTGGAAAAATAAAAATAAAAATAAGAGATTAATAGAGATCAATACAACAAATATTTACATAAAAATTAAGTTAAGAAAAACACCATAATACTAGAATGTGTTAAAATGCATATAGGCTAAACCAAATAGGCTGAATTCCGCTCACAGGTGCGTTGTCACATTTGTCACATTGCTACATGGTTAAGGACTTCCATATGTAACCATATCTCTGAAGTCTGAACACCTAGCAACACTGGATTTTTCATGTTCTGGAAAAAAATGGCATTTGGTGGCTGTATCTCTGAGTTCTGACCACTGTTGAACACAAGACTTTGTGACCTAGTTACAATGAAACAAATCACCATACCACTAGCAAATGATATGCAAATTTAGAGTACAAAGTGAATTCAGCATTATTAGTTAATCCACCAGTATTCTGTACCAAACTGTGGCAAAAGATGATCAAATATATTTCAGTTTTAAAGGGAGTGTGTCTACTCACATTGGCCATCTGGAGTTAGGCACATGGGATTGTAGAGCAGATTTTTCTGAATTAATCCATACCCATATTTCTCCAGTATAACCCTAGTTGCTGAGATATTCCGTTTCTCAAAGCAGAGGTCTGGCAGACCTCTGCTGGGAGAAGTTATCGGGTTTCCACCAGCCTACTTCCACCACTAGAATTTGATGCAAACTTGCCAACGTATCGATAGCATAAACCAATCACATTTCGACAAAACAGCTTGTGAGCGCTGATTGCCGCTTTCGAACAGAGCCCTGGTTCTGCTTCGACTGTTTGTATACAATAACCGTATTGCTGATTGTCGTAAGTGCACCAATTTCTATTTTGTGTTTGCCTTCACCATAGTGAAAACAATTTCATCAATATTTATACTGAAGTAAGTCAAAACAATTTAAGCGAAATTTCAATTATCGGAGGCCTATATATTAATTTTATCACATTCAAACGTGATGTGATAACAACTGCTACTTATCGTATATTTTTTTTTTGTAATACAAACAGTAAACACACTCCCTTTAACCTGAAGTTCATGTCTTATGATCATATGTTAGTTATCATCTTATGTGATGTTATGTAGTTCTGCAGCACCTACATATAAATACAATATTTTGAGTCACTCGGCTTTGAAACGGGCTGGCCTGGTTGAGTTGAGATATATCTTCAGGTCTGGCTAGTAGCAGCATCAGTGGACTAACAGGTGATACCAAAGTTCAGACTAGGATGAAAAGTTCCCTTTTCACAATATCTTGTTAAGGAAATCAATGTGGTAATGACTGTTGGAAAGGTGATACAATTTTCACCTCTAGCTGTTCTCGATATGGTAGCCGGCAGGTATCACTGACGGATCCAGAGAGGCGGTGGTGGGGTGGAGGGAGGGAATCCAAAGAAGTTTACCAGATTTATGAAAACCCATCAGATTTTGCATCCTTGTGCATTGGTGGTTGATATAAAACAAACTTTCCTTAATAAAAGTTGTTTAGTTTTCTTTTATATCAAGAAATGCATAAATTTTGAGCTGATTTCAGGTGTTTTGGGGGGCCATGGCCTGTGACCCCCTCGGGATCCGCTAGAGGTAGGTATTGGCGACCCATTGCAATATGGAATAGGCCAACACACTCAGTGGGGTTTGGTGATACATGCTTTCTCACCTGAGGGCTGTTCCTGCAGCTCCTAAAAAACAAAACAAGAAGGTTTGATGAGGTTGGAGATGCATTAAATTTGAACAGAAATTTGTGGCAGTGGAAACAACTTGCTGAGGAGATATCAGCAGTTTCAGTTGCTGGCACTAGGTCCAAATAATCAATTTTTTGATGCATCAATTTTGTGACGCAAAGTGGGCGGAGCTTGTCATAAGCACAGTACTAAGTACTTAAGGATACAAAATTGACACAATTATTGACAACCTTTCACTAAAACCACCTAATCCACACGGAAAATGGCCAGTCCTAAAAAATAATCACACCACCTGACCCGCAACTGTTTACCCCATCCACTGCGGTCACAACTCAAACTGTTTGCGTAAGTTATTTGAGTTGAGTTTTTTTTTTAATTGAGACGCCATTGCGTGGCGACGAATTACATCAAATCAAATATGATAATGTAAATATGATAATGTAATTTTTTCTTTACATTTCAAATATTGTATTTCTAAAATTAATTTTAATAACTTTTGAACATAAATACTTAAAATTATTGTGAAAGTTTGATTTATTAAATAATTAGTATCTAAACCATCAAAACCAGTCAGCTGATTGTGTCAATAAATGTATCCAGGATGGTCAGGGAATACAAAAATTGATTCACTTTGAAAGCAATATTGCATCATTTTTTAATTTTATATTTGTAATCATCTGAGTGACTACAGCATAGTTTTAGCCACAATGCATTGATTGATGTGCCATTTATCTGATCACCTTACTTCATTGCCTGATATCACCTTACTTCATTGCCTGTTTGGATATCAGCCATTTCCCCCATACCTTCACCATTAGGCTGGATAAAAAAAATTGAATCGTCAAAAATTGATTATTTGGACCTAGTTCCAGCAACTGGTTTGTGCACAGGAAAAGGAAAAATTATGAAGCACTTACAATCATTGCAATTATCTGAATGCTGGTATCTGGGAGAAAATATAATAATAACAAAATTATTCAGTGCACTTACTTTGAAAGTTTTTCTCAAATAACTTAGTTATTGAAGAACAGGGGGGGGGGGGGGGGTGTCATGCCTATCTCCGTAACGTGTCCACCCTGTCCAATGACGTCACGGTTCAATGACGTCACAGTCACAGCTTCCACCAATGGGGTGGCCGAATCGGGAGCGTTCGAGACCGGCGCGGCCGCCATGTTTGTGTACAGGGGCGGGCATTGACCTTATATGGGCATGGACCTCCCACTTTTTGCATACCTCGGTTTGACATCGCCTAGCGGCTCACTCTTGCAATTTAGGAGAAAATGACCGAAATGCGAGCTGTAGAGGACATTTCAATCTATCATTTAGTACTTAATTCATCCCGCTGGCAGCTAAGGTATTCAAATGGTAGGACGCGAAAGGCCAATTTAACACTATTTGAATAGGGAGCGTGTGACGTCACGTACCTATGACGTCACCCTCATTCGCTGCCTACCCCAGACGGGTCTACCTAGTATCTAGGGCCTTGGTTGAAGAAGAAAAAAACGCATATGGATCAATTGCGCCATGACTGTCGACCATAACCTCCTCTGCCTTTCAGGAGGTTGAAAGGCGTGTTTACAAATTGCAACCAAGTTAAGGCCGAGCCAAGGCCCTAGATACTATGTAGACCCGTCCGGGGTAGGCAGCGAATGGGGGTGACGTCACAGGCACGTGACGTCACACGCTCCCTATTCAAATAGTGTTAAATTGACCCACTTTCGCGTCCTACCATTTGAATACCTTAGGTGCCAGCGGGATGAATTAAGTGCTAACTGATAGATTGAAATGTCCTCTACAGCTCGCCTTTCGGTAATTTTTTCCTAAATTGCAAGAGTGAGCCGCTAGGCGATGTCAAACCGAGGTATGCAAAAAGTGGGAGGTCCATGCCCATATAAGGTCAAGGCCCGCCCCTGTACACAAACATGGCGGCCGCGCCGGTCTCGAACGCTCCCGATTCGGCCACCCCATTGGTGGAAGCTGTGACTGTGACGTCATTGAACCGTGACGTCATTGGACAGGATGGACACGTTACGGAGATAGGCATGACACCCCCTGAGTCCGAGCCTGGAACGGCCGGACTGATTGTATTCGAATTTAGTGTGTGGTTAGGTTAGGTTTGGTTGGGTTAGGTTAGGTTAGGCCAGGTTAGGTTAGTTAGGTTAATCGGCCTATTTCAATAGACCGATTTTACTTGAATTTGGTGTGTGGTTAGGAACCCAATCGGCCCAGCCATTCCTGAGATATAGAAAAGGGTGTGCACGTGTGCACGTGCAGATGACCCACCTCTGACTTGTGTAAATCTCGTAGCTAATGGGTTCCCAACCATACACCAAATTCGCATACAATCAGCCCAGCCGTTCCCGGCTCGGCCTTAACTTGGTTGCAATTTGTAAACACGCGGTTGAAAGAGCATCAGAAATAGACCTCTAATTTTACCTCTAATTTACAGCTTAAAATCCTTATAAACAACATCTTATTGTAACAAGCAACCTTTTCACATCAAACCATACTTTTACTATCAATCACAACTAGTTGGGGTTGTACTGGCGACCACTCGCTGAACATGAGTTCAGGGATGGTAAGACGGGCACAGGAAATTTCCCTGAATAATTTACTGGAGACATTTCATTTTATGGCCAAAACATTTTTCATTCCTCCATATCTTGTCAATATTGTGCTACTTTGTATCCATGCAAAGCTCTGCCACCTGGACAAAATATGTGGTGCAGTCCCACCCCTGGTCCCAGCATGAGTTTTACTTTTTGAGACCTGCATCACTGAGGAAAAAAAATGACTCTTCTACGGATCAAAGAAGAGTTGTCTAAAATGTCCTATTGCAAAACTCTCCAATACCCTCCCATGACTCTCAGAATGGTCCCTCCAAAACTCTTCCATGATTCCACGAAAGCTCTTCCATGATGCCACGAAAACTCTTTCGATGTATTTTCGATGTTCTTTTAGTACTCTTCCAGAACTCATACTATATTCTTTCTTGACTCTTCAATGACTCTTCAATTTACTACCTATGACTCTTCCGGAATCCCTTAATATTTCTCACTGGGCGATGTAAAAAGGCCCTCCCCAAAAACTCGATCAAATGTGTTCAATGTGTTTATTATCGAACAACCCGACACTGCAGAACAGAGTTCTGCAAACTACAACAGAGCTTCGATCTCCTGCTTCACCACATCATCCGGCTCCATTTCTGCCTCGAGATCTAGCACGTAGCGTCTGAGTATCCAGTTGGTGTTTTTGGTGCTTTTCTTAGTTGTCTGGTTAAAGATATAGTGCGCAAGTACTCACAGAAGAAGAGCGCTATTCAGATCCCCACAGGCGGCCACCTGTACGCCTTCAACCATGACGACGCTTCCGCTGTCGTCTCCGACGTGAGGACCACCGGCCGCGTCAGCAGTGCATCTTCTGTGCAGATTGTGTCATACTCCCTAAGGAGTCTGAGAACAGTCTCGGCATCATCCTCTGGAAAACAAAAACTATTATTAACACGCGCACGGCCGGGAGTCTGCGCCAAACACGAACGGTGGGTGGGTGATTTCAGCCCCCCCCCCCCCCCCTAAAATCTCGAAAACAACGCAACGTAGCGACAAGCGAGAAATGGCATTAGATAGCTTGAGACAAGCTCTATCGAAAGTATGTCGTTTGTTATGTCCAGTCTGGCTACATCAGTTAAAAACGAATGCTAAAGGTTCACTATTCCCTTTAACATTAGCGCAGTCAGCTGTTGGAGCCACTTCCAACTAGTGACGGCATGGGTAAACAGCTCTATCACCTTGATGCGTTAGCCGAATCATAAACGTGTTCGACGAAAGCTATAGAAATCTGCGTTTCTTGCTCTGCACCTTTTCCGCCTGGGCCGTAGATACCTACATATTTTCTACAGCATTTTAGTGACTGGTGGTGGTGGACATAGCCTTCACTTATTTTTTTGGGTGGATAATCTTTACCTTTGGTAGGATGCATGCCCAATGCATGTGAGGTCCTACATGCTATTCAAAGAATAACAAAAACCTTTTCATTATTTTATCCTAGGTTTGCAGAAGAATCTATAATTTGGGGCCAACAAAGTACTCACACCTGACAGGTACCTAGGCACCTACCTTGAGTAAAGATTACCTATAACCTTTCCATTACATTCGCCATCTTAGTTTCACAAAGAATGCAATGCCAAGACCTGCAATTTCACTTCTTGCAATCATAAATGCCCAATATCTATATATTAAACACCTCGAATGCGCCTAATCAAAATAAACACACAACTATACCTTGGGTTCCCATGCGTAGCACGAACTTCTCTTAGAGCGCCTCGCTTGCGTCCGCTTCCGTCGCACTCGGCCAAAGAGTGCTGATATCAACATGGCGGGCGATGCAGTCGTCTGATACCGCTAAAACACTGCTAAAACTCAGACGCGTGGGTCAAGTCGGGAGTTTTCTGTGAATCTTCGAGGTAAGGAAGAGTCTAACATGAGTTTTGTAAACGCTGGCGAAGAATCGTAAGAGGATCTGAATCTTGATTCTGACAAAACTCTAGCCAATTGTCATGATGCTACCACAGGAACTCTAAAAATACTCTTGCTTCACAATTAACGCTGGGAGAACTCCTAAGAAGTCGTTGGAGAACGCTTATTTCTTGTTTCGGGAGAGTTCTGGGAAGATAAGAAGGGATATGCCCAGCATAGTAGGGTGATTTTAGGGTGAGCTCTGCATTACTTTTTGAAGAGCAGAGTCATTTTTTATCTCAGTGATCATGGCAGTGAAGCTGATTTTTTCTTGCACAACATACCACTGCCACATGAATTAGCTTCAGATAAATGTGTGGAAGATAGGTTATTAGCACATAATGTATACAGATCCAAGGGTGGGTGCAATAGAAGCAGCCCCCATTCCCCAAAGAAATCCTGAAATTAGCACAAAATTTGCAAATTCTGTATTGTTTATTATCAAAATATTGCCAACAGGCAATGCCCATGGTGACTGCTGAAGTCAAGTCAAAACAGCTGACTACACTAAAAAAAAATACTGATATAGAAGCAAATATAAACTGCTTCTACTAATGATTACTTGTAATAAATAATTTAGCAATGCAAAACAAGCACAACCTGACACTTTTTCTTGATTCTATGAAAAATGGAATTTGAAATGGGTAACACTTTTTGCCTACTGTAATTTTGGGACATCTGCAGCAACTTTGGCTCAGTTTGAAGCATCTCCAATGTGCTAGCAAGTCACCTTCCTTTGAGGAATTTTGACTCATTTTGTGGCATCCTTTCCTAGTTGTAGTGTTGCCAGATCTAGAAGAAGAATGATGCTTGAGACAACTTGGACAACTTCAAGGTGACAGGCTGGTCAGGCTGAGCGACATTGCTCATTTCTATTTGAATTATAAAATATAGATGTATTTATTATTATAACATAATAAAGGTGCATATTTACTTTTACATTTACTTATATATTGATTATACCACAACTACACATCAGGATTTAGAAAGAAATCCTGAAAATAACACAAAATTGGCAAATGTAAGTCATAAACAGGTAAGTGAACAACAAAATAAACTAATAGTTTAGACACAATTTGAGTGCTTGTTGCCTCAAACTGAGCCATGGATGCCACACATGTAGGTAGAAATAGTGCACATTGAAGGTGAAATGGTCACAATTTGATGTTGCCATAAAAATCCCCAAAAGTTGCCTCAATAATCCCAGAAATGCTATACATGGAGCATTAGGCCACAGTGAGCCTTATTTGCCACACAGATAATTACCATCCATTTGAAAACCTCCAAACCAGCATTCTAGAATAGATTAAGTGAGAATTCATCCCACTCTATTAGGTGTTGACCATCAATTTGAACCAGCATTTAGCAATATTTTTGGATTTCCGCCAAAATGTGTCCCTTCATAGGTACCTAATGATAAAGGGAAAGCCAAATCATGGAAGAAGCTTTTGGGGAACCCAGATATCATGGTATTGTCCTAGCCATGGGTCGCCACCCTCCCTCTTCATCTGCCTGTTACAAAAAGTCAGCAGAACCTTTAGAAGATCTAAAGGGGGGAGGACAAGGGGCCATAGTGCAAAGTGGCAGGCGGCTCAATGGATTGTGCATGGGGGATCGGAATGTGTGCATGCATGCACTCGGCTTTGACCTTTGTGCACTAAAAAAAAACCACTCGGGCGCACCTCAATCGTACAACTCATGTCTGTCAAGACACGTCAAAAATGCATATATTTGCCCACAAAATGGAAGGAAAAAATAGACTACATTTTTTTTTTTAAAGTTACAGCTACTGTACATTTAATTGCCCAAAATTAATATTATTTTTGTTCCTTCGATAGTCCAAAAAAATGGAAGCCAATGATGAAACAATTATGAAGTTTGTGTG
Organism: Chirona hameri; assembly: GCA_036785665.1. Classification (NCBI taxonomy): domain Eukaryota; kingdom Metazoa; phylum Arthropoda; class Thecostraca; order Balanomorpha; family Balanidae; genus Chirona; species Chirona hameri. Next base: position 47,334 of record JAXIVJ010007065.1, read on the forward strand.
ACAAATGCGGTGCATCTAGCAGGTTACTTGTTTGTGTTTTTTTATGCTGTAATAGTTAACCCTGCGGTCCAAGTGCTGCACATGTCAGAGGGTGCGCACACATAGTGCGCTCATGAGAGTTACATTCTGTGCATGACAAATCTGAATCATGCGCATAAATTGCATGCGCACCAATGGTATTTAGTTGAGAAGTGCCCTACTTTGCAGACTGGGCAAGGGGCCAAACAAGGGCTTTGGTACGCTCTGAAGGTTGGGGGACAGAGGTCTTCTGAAGTCAATTCAGTTGGGCAAACTGCAGGAAGGTAATCAAAATACTGATCAATCAATATTTATATTATTTATGACCATATTTGGGCATGCTTGCAGCCCCTCATTGAATTGGTTGTATGACGGTTCAGAAGCAACTAAAGCACACAACAGTTTCAGAAATGACAGAAGACATGTCAAGCTACCTCTCATCCACTGAAACAAGTCTGGGAACATTTTTGATGGTTGTTAATCATGTGAATGCAGCAATCAAAATATAGATTATAAGCACTGACCCAGCTGTGGAGCAATGCAATTTTAGATTGCTTGTCAGCTGGCTAATCAATATTTATATTGCAGTCAGCATGTTGAGCATGCCAGCTAACCAATTATTATTTATTGGTAAGATGACCTTCATGCCTGTACATATTCAGGTTGACAAATATTTTTTAAGCAAACACAAAAGCAAGCACAAACCACACCCACAGAGTCAATCTCAATAACAAGCTCCAAATTGTTTATAATAAAGGAAGTAGTTATAGAAGACAATTTATTGATTATAAGAAATATATATTTTCTAGCAAATATTTTTGGGGCATGAAAGAAATGCATGCAAATTGTATTTTGAAAAAATAAAGAACAAAATAAGTGAAAGATGAAAAAGGATAAACAAAATGACTTGAACTTGAAAATGAATGAATGAAAATGAAAATGTCATTTAGAAGTGGTCTTTACATTTCAAGCCATATCTGACAAAATGTACACTGGATTAATCTGAGATACTCTACTCTGATTTAACTGACCTTGCTCTTTCACCGGGAGGAAAAATTAAGCCGGATGGGCACTTTTAGAACCGTGATGAGGTGTTTAAAGATGTACATGTCAGAAAGCTAATATACATTTTGATTGGCACTCCTTTTAAGGGCATTGCTCCACCCACTTTGCTGTTGTCACAATCTAAATATTGATTAATCAATATTTAGATTGCCTCCCTTTAGTTTGCCAACTGAATTCTTTCCATGCAACGCCCATAGGTGTAATGTTAAAAATAAAAATAAAGTTGAGGAGGACGCGTCCCTCCCGTCCCCTGTAGCAGAGCCCATGGGGCCATAGAGGCATAGACCCACCAAAAACACCAAAAAGCATCACACAATTGAGACATTTCTCCATATAAAATATAAACTAAGCAACTTTTGTTAAGGAAAGTTTGTTTCACATCAAGTACCAATCGGGCAATGCACAAGGAAGCGAAATTCGATAAGTATTCAGAAATTTGGGAAACATTTTGGATTTCCCCTCCCAAACCGTCTCCCTGGATCCGCCCAGGGGTGTAGTTTCGTATTCAGTTGGGTGGGCTTGGGCCCCCCAACTTGGGCTTGAGCCCCCCCCCCCAACTTTGGCGAGAAAGTGGATCAAATCCAGGGAGAAATTCGTATCCTTCAGGATTTTAATGGTACTTTGAGCGATTTTCCCCACCTCAGCCTCCTCAACTTGTTTGGAGAACCTACACCCCTGGATCCGCCAGTGGTCAAATCTCACTGAGTTCTGATTGTACTCACCATACTGAATCCGCCATCCAATGTCCAATGTTATGAGACCTTTTCACGATTACACGCAACAATTCACCACTCTGCAATCTATCTATACTCCTCCGACCGGAAACCCACGCTGCCGCGCCGCTTTTGCTGCGTATCATAGAAATACATAGTGATGTGGGCAACAAATATTAGCAATGTAGTCTTTTTTTGCTGTATATTTGCACAATTGCATATGTAAATTACGTCAAATAATATTTTAATAACAATACATTTAAAATAAAACATAAAACACACGAAAACAACAGTTATTTGTTTAGTTCATCACTATTATTCGGTGACGTCACCCAACCTCGCGCCATATGAGAAAATCGGTCCGGCGGAATTGTGTATATGAGCCCGAGGTCACGTGACCACAAAGTTACACTCGAACGGATAAACCCGGTAACTTGGAGACCCCCGAGAAAATGAAACCAGAGGTATATCTTGATAAAAATAGCAACTTACAATGGACGAGCAGAGTGGGGACCGGATTTCGGTCCCCAGGTCGTGGAAGTTTATCGGGCGAATGTCCCCTCTTCGCTGGATTAGACAACACACACACACACACAGCACGCACGCACGCACGCACGCACGCACGCACGCACCCACCCACCCACCCACCCACCCACCCACCCACCCACCCACCCACCCAACCACCCACCCACCCACCCACCCACCCACCCACCCACCCACCCTCACACACACACACACACACACACACACACACACACACACACACACACACACACACACAGACACACAGACACACAGACACACAGACACACAGACACACAGACACACAGACACACAGACACACAGACACACAGACACACAGACACACAGACACACAGACACACAGACACACAGACACACAGACACACAGACACACAGACACACAGACACACAGACACACAGACACACAGACACACAGACACACAGACACACAGACACACAGACACACAGACACACAGACACACAGACACACAGACACACAGACACACAGACACACAGACACACAGACACACAGACACACAGACACACAGACACACAGACACACAGACACACAGACACACAGACACACAGACACACAGACACACAGACACACAGACACACAGACACACAGACACACAGACACACAGACACACAGACACACAGACACACAGACACACAGACACACAGACACACAGACACACAGACACACAGACACACAGACACACAGACACACAGACACACAGACACACAGACACACAGACACACAGACACACAGACACACAGACACACAGACACACAGACACACAGACACACAGACACACAGACACACAGACACACAGACACACAGACACACAGACACACAGACACACAGACACACAGACACACAGACACACAGACACACAGACACACAGACACACAGACACACAGACACACAGACACACAGACACACAGACACACAGACACACAGACACACAGACACACAGACACACAGACACACAGACACACAGACACACAGACACACAGACACACAGACACACAGACACACAGACACACAGACACACAGACACACAGACACACAGACACACAGACACACAGACACACAGACACACAGACACACAGACACACAGACACACAGACACACAGACACACAGACACACAGACACACAGACACACAGACACACAGACACACAGACACACAGACACACAGACACACAGACACACAGACACACAGACACACAGACACACAGACACACAGACACACAGACACACAGACACACAGACACACAGACACACAGACACACAGACACACAGACACACAGACACACAGACACACAGACACACAGACACACAGACACACAGACACACAGACACACAGACACACAGACACACAGACACACAGACACACAGACACACAGACACACAGACACACAGACACACAGACACACAGACACACAGACACACAGACACACAGACACACAGACACACAGACACACAGACACACAGACACACAGACACACAGACACACAGACACACAGACACACAGACACACAGACACACAGACACACAGACACACAGACACACAGACACACAGACACACAGACACACAGACACACAGACACACAGACACACAGACACACAGACACACAGACACACAGACACACAGACACACAGACACACAGACACACAGACACACAGACACACAGACACACAGACACACAGACACACAGACACACAGACACACAGACACACAGACACACAGACACACAGACACACAGACACACAGACACACAGACACACAGACACACAGACACACAGACACACAGACACACAGACACACAGACACACAGACACACAGACACACAGACACACAGACACACAGACACACAGACACACAGACACACAGACACACAGACACACAGACACACAGACACACAGACACACAGACACACAGACACACAGACACACAGACACACAGACACACAGACACACAGACACACAGACACACAGACACACAGACACACAGACACACAGACACACAGACACACAGACACACAGACACACAGACACACAGACACACAGACACACAGACACACAGACACACAGACACACAGACACACAGACACACAGACACACAGACACACAGACACACAGACACACAGACACACAGACACACAGACACACAGACACACAGACACACAGACACACAGACACACAGACACACAGACACACAGACACACAGACACACAGACACACAGACACACAGACACACAGACACACAGACACACAGACACACAGACACACAGACACACAGACACACAGACACACAGACACACAGACACACAGAGACACACAGACACACAGACACACAGACACACAGACACACAGACACACAGACACACAGACACACAGACACACAGACACACAGACACACAGACACACAGACACACAGACACACAGACACACAGACACACAGACACACAGACACACAGACACACAGACACACAGACACACAGACACACAGACACACAGACACACAGACACACAGACACACAGACACACAGACACACAGACACACAGACACACAGACACACAGACACACAGACACACAGACACACAGACACACAGACACACAGACACACAGACACACAGACACACAGACACACAGACACACAGACACACAGACACACAGACACACAGACACACAGACACACAGACACACAGACACACAGACACACAGACACACAGACACACAGACACACAGACACACAGACACACAGACACACAGACACACAGACACACAGACACACAGACACACAGACACACAGACACACAGACACACAGACACACAGACACACAGACACACAGACACACAGACACACAGACACACAGACACACAGACACACAGACACACAGACACACAGACACACAGACACACAGACACACAGACACACAGACACACAGACACACAGACACACAGACACACAGACACACAGACACACAGACACACAGACACACAGACACACAGACACACAGACACACAGACACACAGACACACAGACACACAGACACACAGACACACAGACACACAGACACACAGACACACAGACACACAGACACACAGACACACAGACACACAGACACACAGACACACAGACACACAGACACACAGACACACAGACACACAGACACACAGACACACAGACACACAGACACACAGACACACAGACACACAGACACACAGACACACAGACACACAGACACACAGACACACAGACACACAGACACACAGACACACAGACACACAGACACACAGACACACAGACACACAGACACACAGACACACAGACACACAGACACACAGACACACAGACACACAGACACACAGACACACAGACACACAGACACACAGACACACAGACACACAGACACACAGACACACAGACACACAGACACACAGACACACAGACACACAGACACACAGACACACAGACACACAGACACACAGACACACAGACACACAGACACACAGACACACAGACACACAGACACACAGACACACAGACACACAGACACACAGACACACAGACACACAGACACACAGACACACAGACACACAGACACACAGACACACAGACACACAGACACACAGACACACAGACACACAGACACACAGACACACAGACACACAGACACACAGACACACAGACACACAGACACACAGACACACAGACACACAGACACACAGACACACAGACACACAGACACACAGACACACAGACACACAGACACACAGACACACAGACACACAGACACACAGACACACAGACACACAGACACACAGACACACAGACACACAGACACACAGACACACAGACACACAGACACACAGACACACAGACACACAGACACACAGACACACAGACACACAGACACACAGACACACAGACACACAGACACACAGACACACAGACACACAGACACACAGACACACAGACACACAGACACACAGACACACAGACACACAGACACACAGACACACAGACACACAGACACACAGACACACAGACACACAGACACACAGACACACAGACACACAGACACACAGACACACAGACACACAGACACACAGACACACAGACACACAGACACACAGACACACAGACACACAGACACACAGACACACAGACACACAGACACACAGACACACAGACACACAGACACACAGACACACAGACACACAGACACACAGACACACAGACACACAGACACACAGACACACAGACACACAGACACACAGACACACAGACACACAGACACACAGACACACAGACACACAGACACACAGACACACAGACACACAGACACACAGACACACAGACACACAGACACACAGACACACAGACACACAGACACACAGACACACAGACACACAGACACACAGACACACAGACACACAGACACACAGACACACAGACACACAGACACACAGACACACAGACACACAGACACACAGACACACAGACACACAGACACACAGACACACAGACACACAGACACACAGACACACAGACACACAGACACACAGACACACAGACACACAGACACACAGACACACAGACACACAGACACACAGACACACAGACACACAGACACACAGACACACAGACACACAGACACACAGACACACAGACACACAGACACACAGACACACAGACACACAGACACACAGACACACAGACACACAGACACACAGACACACAGACACACAGACACACAGACACACAGACACACAGACACACAGACACACAGACACACAGACACACAGACACACAGACACACAGACACACAGACACACAGACACACAGACACACAGACACACAGACACACAGACACACAGACACACAGACACACAGACACACAGACACACAGACACACAGACACACAGACACACAGACACACAGACACACAGACACACAGACACACAGACACACAGACACACAGACACACAGACACACAGACACACAGACACACAGACACACAGACACACAGACACACAGACACACAGACACACAGACACACAGACACACAGACACACAGACACACAGACACACAGACACACAGACACACAGACACACAGACACACAGACACACAGACACACAGACACACAGACACACAGACACACAGACACACAGACACACAGACACACAGACACACAGACACACAGACACACAGACACACAGACACACAGACACACAGACACACAGACACACAGACACACAGACACACAGACACACAGACACACAGACACACAGACACACAGACACACAGACACACAGACACACAGACACACAGACACACAGACACACAGACACACAGACACACAGACACACAGACACACAGACACACAGACACACAGACACACAGACACACAGACACACAGACACACAGACACACAGACACACAGACACACAGACACACAGACACACAGACACACAGACACACAGACACACAGACACACAGACACACAGACACACAGACACACAGACACACAGACACACAGACACACAGACACACAGACACACAGACACACAGACACACAGACACACAGACACACAGACACACAGACACACAGACACACAGACACACAGACACACAGACACACAGACACACAGACACACAGACACACAGACACACAGACACACAGACACACAGACACACAGACACACAGACACACAGACACACAGACACACAGACACACAGACACACAGACACACAGACACACAGACACACAGACACACAGACACACAGACACACAGACACACAGACACACAGACACACAGACACACAGACACACAGACACACAGACACACAGACACACAGACACACAGACACACAGACACACAGACACACAGACACACAGACACACAGACACACAGACACACAGACACACAGACACACAGACACACAGACACACAGACACACAGACACACAGACACACAGACACACAGACACACAGACACACAGACACACAGACACACAGACACACAGACACACAGACACACAGACACACAGACACACAGACACACAGACACACAGACACACAGACACACAGACACACAGACACACAGACACACAGACACACAGACACACAGACACACAGACACACAGACACACAGACACACAGACACACAGACACACAGACACACAGACACACAGACACACAGACACACAGACACACAGACACACAGACACACAGACACACAGACACACAGACACACAGACACACAGACACACAGACACACAGACACACAGACACACAGACACACAGACACACAGACACACAGACACACAGACACACAGACACACAGACACACAGACACACAGACACACAGACACACAGACACACAGACACACAGACACACAGACACACAGACACACAGACACACAGACACACAGACACACAGACACACAGACACACAGACACACAGACACACAGACACACAGACACACAGACACACAGACACACAGACACACAGACACACAGACACACAGACACACAGACACACAGACACACAGACACACAGACACACAGACACACAGACACACAGACACACAGACACACAGACACACAGACACACAGACACACAGACACACAGACACACAGACACACAGACACACAGACACACAGACACACAGACACACAGACACACAGACACACAGACACACAGACACACAGACACACAGACACACAGACACACAGACACACAGACACACAGACACACAGACACACAGACACACAGACACACAGACACACAGACACACAGACACACAGACACACAGACACACAGACACACAGACACACAGACACACAGACACACAGACACACAGACACACAGACACACAGACACACAGACACACAGACACACAGACACACAGACACACAGACACACAGACACACAGACACACAGACACACAGACACACAGACACACAGACACACAGACACACAGACACACAGACACACAGACACACAGACACACAGACACACAGACACACAGACACACAGACACACAGACACACAGACACACAGACACACAGACACACAGACACACAGACACACAGACACACAGACACACAGACACACAGACACACAGACACACAGACACACAGACACACAGACACACAGACACACAGACACACAGACACACAGACACACAGACACACAGACACACAGACACACAGACACACAGACACACAGACACACAGACACACAGACACACAGACACACAGACACACAGACACACAGACACACAGACACACAGACACACAGACACACAGACACACAGACACACAGACACACAGACACACAGACACACAGACACACAGACACACAGACACACAGACACACAGACACACAGACACACAGACACAGACACACAGACACACAGACACACAGACACACAGACACACAGACACACAGACACACAGACACACAGACACACAGACACACAGACACACAGACACACAGACACACAGACACACAGACACACAGACACACAGACACACAGACACACAGACACACAGACACACAGACACACAGACACACAGACACACAGACACACAGACACACAGACACACAGACACACAGACACACAGACACACAGACACACAGACACACAGACACACAGACACACAGACACACAGACACACAGACACACACACAGACACACAGACACACAGACACACAGACACACAGACACACAGACACACACACACACACACACACACACACACACAGACACACACACACACACACACACACACACACACACACACACACAACACACACACACACACACACACACACACACACACACACACACACACACACACACACACACACACACACACACACCCACACACACACACACACACACACACACACACACACACACACACACACACACACACACACACACACACACACACACACACACACACACACACACACACACACACACACACACACACACACACACACACACACACACACACACACACACACACACACACACACACACACACACACACACACACACACACACACACACACACACACACACACACACACACACACACACACACACACACACACACACACACACACACACACACACACACACACACACACACACACACACACACACACACACACACACACACACACACACACACACACACACACACACACACACACACACACACACACACACACACACACACACACACACACACACACACACACACACACACACACACACACACACACACACACACACACACACACACACACACACACACACACACACACACACACACACACACACACACACACACACACACACACACACACACACACACACACACACACACACACACACACACACACACACACACACACACACACACACACACACACACACACACACACACACACACACACACACACACACACACACACACACACACACACACACACACACACACACACACACACACACACACACACACACACACACACACACACACACACACACACACACACACACACACACACACACACACACACACACACACACACACACACACACACACACACACACACACACACACACACACACACACACACACACACACACACACACACACACACACACACACACACACACACACACACACACACACACACACACACACACACACACACACACACACACACACACACACACACACACACACACACACACACACACACACACACACACACACACACACACACACACACACACACACACACACACACACACACACACACACACACACACACACACACACACACACACACACACACACACACACACACACACACACACACACACACACACACACACACACACACACACACACACACACACACACACACACACACACACACACACACACACACACACACACACACACACACACACACACACACACACACACACACACACACACACACACACACACACACACACACACACACACACACACACACACACACACACACACACACACACACACACACACACACACACACACACACACACACACACACACACACACACACACACACACACACACACACACACACACACACACACACACACACACACACACACACACACACACACACACACACACACACACACACACACACACACACACACACACACACACACACACACACACACACACACACACACACACACACACACACACACACACACACACACACACACACACACACACACACACACACACACACACACACACACACACACACACACACACACACACACACACACACACACACACACACACACACACACACACACACACACACACACACACACACACACACACACACACACACACACACACACACACACACACACACACACACACACACACACACACACACACACACACACACACACACACACACACACACACACACACACACACACACACACACACACACACACACACACACACACACACACACACACACACACACACACACACACACACACACACACACACACACACACACACACACACACACACACACACACACACACACACACACACACACACACACACACACACACACACACACACACACACACACACACACACACACACACACACACACACACACACACACACACACACACACACACACACACACACACACACACACACACACACACACACACACACACACACACACACACACACACACACACACACACACACACACACACACACACACACACACACACACACACACACACACACACACACACACACACACACACACACACACACACACACACACACACACACACACACACACACACACACACACACACACACACACACACACACACACACACACACACACACACACACACACACACACACACACACACACACACACACACACACACACACACACACACACACACACACACACACACACACAGTGCAGCATCACGCACGCTCACGACCACACGCTGCACACGCATATCGCGCGCATCACTCGGTAACAGTTCCATCAGCTGGCGCTTAAAACTACAGACAACTAAAACGATGTTGCTCAGACCACTCTCACACCATTCTTAGACTACTCTCAGACCACGCGAAAGGCGGGATTTGCCATACACACAATAAGCTCTGAACGGCGCACCGGCACAGCAGCACACGGTCATCGCTCAAAGCAGAGTGGCACGCCCAATTACTATTAACCCCGTTGATAATATATGGCCTATGCCAGTAGTACGTGGTCTGCCTTCAGCGGGGGTGCGGTTAAAAACAGTTTTTGCTAATTGCGCGGCTATTTCTGCGCAGATAATATGATACTTTGGAGGGCGAGGCCGCTAAATTATTATGGCACCTACTTAGGATGAATTAACAGGCCTTGCGTGAAAAACAGTTAATAATGGCGATCAGTTGTTGAAATGCAAGCTTAATATACCGTATATTTTAATGCACAGCAACAGTATGTATACTCAAATAAAGCATATGTAAGTTTGTTTTTTATCATGACCAAGCATTGCTACTACCGCTGTGCACTTTAAGATCCTCCGTTCCGGAGATCTTCAAATCGACGGACGTGTAAACCAGAACTGTTGAACGTCCGTGAAGTTAGCGACTTATTCAGGGATTCAGATTTGGTCCAACCTCGGCCCAAGGTCAATTCTGGCACACTGATCACGAATATGACCTTCATTTTCCTGTTCAAGGTCATCTTCAAGGTAAAAATAAAGGTCAAAGGAACGTACCCAATAACGTCCGGAATGTATTGCCGGATTCTTCCAAAAGTGGTCCCAGATGATAGGCAGGGTCCACAGCTAACGTCCGTCGTGACCTGAACCTGTCCTTTCATTTCAAATTTGACCTCAAATTAGAGGATTTGACCTTCAACTGGAGGTCAAATTCTAGGAGAGAGGACGGGGTCAGGTCACGGTGACGGAGGTTAGATGTGGGCCATGTCTATCATCTGGGACCACTTTGGATTGGATCCCACCATAAATTCGTGACGTTATGCAGTAACCCGTCCTTTGACTTCGAATTTGACCTCCAAGATTAAAGGTCACGGTGCCGGACGTTAGATATGGAACCTGTCTATCATCTGGGACCACTTTAGAAACGTCCCGGCAATAAATTCGGGACGTTACCTTTGACCTCGAATTTGACCTCCAAGGTCAAGGGTCACGGATCTGGTCATGGTGACGGACGATAGATATGGGCCCTGTCTATCATTTGGGACCACTTTTGGAAGGATCCGGCAATACATTCGGGACGTTATTGGGTACCCCGTCCTTTGACCTTGAATTTGACCATAACGATGACCTTGAACAGCAAAATGAAGATCATATTCGTGATCAGCGTGCCAGAATTGACAATGGGCCGAGGTTAGGCCAAATATGAACCCGTTGCTGAATAAGTTCCTGAACAAGTCGCTAACTTCACGGACGTTCAACATTTCGGTTTATGCTTCAGCCGATTTGAAGATCTCCAGAACGGAGGATCATAGGCGTAAAGTTCGCAGCGGTAGTAACAATGCTTGGTCATGAAAAAAAATCAAACTTACATATGCTTTATTTGAGTAAACATACTTTTAGTTGCTGTACATTTAAATATACGGCATATTAAACTTACATTTCAACAACTGATCGCCATTATTAACCGTTTTTCACGCAAGGCTTGGTAAATTAATGTTAAGTAGGTGCCATAATAATTTAGCGGCCTCCCCCTCCGAAGTATCGTATCACCTGCGCAGGAATAGCCGCGCAATTAGCAAAACTGTTTTTTTAACCACACCCTTCAGCGGGAACCCAGTCAGCGGCTGGTGGTCTGATAATGTATGGCCTCTGCTAGCATGACGTATCTGCCTTCAGCGGGAGCCCAGTCAGCGGCTCGTGGTCTGATAATGTATGGCCTCTGCCAGTATGACGTGTCTGCCTTTAGCGGGAGCCCAGTCAGCGGCTGGTGGTCTGATAATGTATGGCCTCTGCCAGTATGACGTGTCTGCCTTCAGCGGGAGCCCAGTCAGCGGCTGGTGGTCTGATAATGTATGGCCTCTGTCAGTATGACGTGTATACCTTCAGCGGGAGCCCAGTCAGCGGCTGGTGGTCTGATAATGTATGGACTCTGCCAGTATGACCTGTCTGCCTTCAGCGGGAGCCCAGTCAGCGGCTGGTGGTCTGATAATGTATGGCCTCTGCCAGTATGACGTGTCTGCCTTCAGCGGGAGCCCAGTCAGCGGCTGGTGGTCTGATAATGTATGGCCTCTGCCAGTATGACGTGTCTGCCTTCAGCGGGAGCCCAGTCAGCGGCGGTGCCACTCCGTATCAGGCAATCACAGCTCCGTCGCATAACCGGACAATCCGTGCGATCAATGTTTCGACAGTTTGTTTTACCCCTTCCGCTTGATGCCACATGTCTGGTGACGATCATAGGACAATCCACGGGAAACGCTTTATCATCCGTCCCTTTGTTGCAACACCAGGTTTCATTACCCATCCTTACAAAGCTATTTCCAAGAATCTCCACATTTCCAAATGAGTGTCTGGGCTGCCCATTACTTGCAGATGACCAGTGGGACTGGTGGCTTCTAATGTAAGCAATAACGGTGTAAACAACACATTTTGATTATGAAATCAAGTGAGGGTGGTACCTATGTACCACGACTGTACCTATGTACAGTTTGAGTCGTGCTATGATATGTTCGATGCATTATTTGCTGATCGAAATGGATGTTTCTGCACGTTCCGGTCATCTACATTTAGCTCACTTAACATTGTTCTGATTACACAGACATGCCGTCAAAACTTGATGGTGTTAAACCGTGAACGATATAAGTTATATACAGCTGTGAAACACTGTCATTTCTGACCAATATCCACCCAACATTTACGCGTATCTACAAACATGAAAGTTATGAATAAAGTTTTAATAAAACGCTGTAATGCTGTAATATTTGGTCGGCGTAATTGGGGTCCGTAAAACTTGCAATAGCCACCAAAGGCGGATCCAAGGGCGGGGGGGG
>JAXIVJ010007066.1:0-20000 GCA_036785665.1 Chirona hameri
ATATATATATATATATATATATATATATATATATATATATATATATATATATATATATATATATATATATATATATATATATATATATATATATATATATATATATATATATATATATATATATATATATATATATACATATACATATACGTATACATATAGATAGATATAGATATAGATATAGATATAGATATAGATATAGATATATATATATATATATATATATATATATATATATATATATATATATATATATATATATATATATATATATATATATATATATATATATATATATATATATATATATATATATATATATATATATATATATATATATATATATATATATATATATATATATATATATATATATATATATATATATATATATATATATATATATATATATATATATATATATATATATATATATATATATATATATATATATATATATATATATATATATATATATATATATATATATATATATATATATATATATATATATATATATATATATATATATATATATATATATATATATATATATATATATATATATATATATATATATATATATATATATATATATATATACAAATATATGATATATATGACCCCGCCCGCGGGTGGGGTCAGGTGACCGACGCTGGGTCGGATGACCCGGGCCGGGGCAAGTTCAGTTCACTCAATAATCGCGCGGAAAGAAGGTGCAGACATATAGTGATATCAATGAATACGCCAGCGTCAAATCGGTTTATAAGACTCATCAAGATTATTGTTGTTCTATCACAACTTAATTTTAAGATAAAATTTTTTTTTTTGCCCAGTTAGTTATTAATTTAAAATGTTCTTTGACGGGTTTGCAAAGATATAAGAAGATTTTGCCGCCAGTGATCGGCCAATCACAGAGGCCAGCCAGCCCAAAAGATAAGCCCGGCCTCTGGATAGTGGCTATCCTCATCCTTGTTTTGTATGTTGCCCCATAAATTCCCTGTCCTGACATCCTGTTGTTGTTGTCTTAACCCGCGCGGCGCTGGGGTCTCCAGCCGAACGCGCAGCGCTGGGGGGGAGAGTAAATTTTACCCCCCCCCCCCCCTCGTATCTTCCGAACCAATGACTGCAGCGAGACGCGCAAGGCGGCGATCGAAAGCTCTCAATGAGACAAATCTAACACATACCAGAAATTCTTAAAATAAGGTCACATGTCAGGTCACGGCCAGGACTCAGGTCAAATGGCTTCTTCTGCTTGCCTAGACCAGGACCTGCATTCCCCAACCTTGTATGAATGAAATTGTATCCTGCCTCACTGTTTGGCAAACCTTTCTTGATGGCAACGAGATTGGGGCAGCAGGCAGTGGGGCACACACTTGCGATCCTTACTAACTCGGTTATGTATGTGCGAATGTCAGAATGTATGATTCCCAGGGGCGTAGTTGGGGGGCAATCACTTGTTGATTTCAGCAACGACTACTTTCTGCCTTCTTATTTTTGACCACATTACCACTGACCACTTAGCCCTCCTCTCTTCATTTGCTTTTTTATTTCTTCTTCCATTTCCTAGCTGGGAGTGCCGCGACATTTTCTCTTTTGTTCTCTGGTGTTAAAGTAAGGTGATGTGCGTCGATGGGATCGAGGGCGGGGGCACTCCTGGTCACCTGTTAATGGGTGGCGGCATGAAAAAAAGGAGTCAAAATTGAGGTATTTGGGTTTTTGGGCCATACTTTCCATCAAAAGCCTTAGATTGCGACTATTATTGCAAAAAGTGCCCTGAAAAGTATAATGCATCTCCCGTATAAGCAAAAGTGAAATTGTAAGCGAAGGTCAAGGTCAAGGTTAGGTCACGAAAGGTCAAAGGTCTACAAAAGCCAAGCGACACATGTTGTATGGGTTATTTTACACGTATAATTTGAAAATAGCAGTCATTTGCACAACCTGACACCATATAATGGCCCTCAGGTCAAGGTCAGGTAACAATAAGGACACAATTTGAAATTGATTCATCTAAATACAAAAGGCATATTTCTAGACCAACTTTGTCTCAGAAATACAGCGGTGTCATGTATTTGTCTGTATCTGGTCAATAAAAGTTAAAAAACGTAACTTCAAAAAATTACATCATGAGTTACTTATACTTAGGGAGCCATAAGTCAGTCAGAAAATGGATATTACTTTGCAATTTGGTTTAGTTATCGCCCATACTTAGTTCACTAATATATCTTCCGTTTTTTTAATATCTTAAAGCAAAGATTTTGTGGAATTTCTTCCGAAAACATCCGTTTGTTGAATATTTGGGGGTCAAAAACCCAACATTTCGAAAAATAGAGATAGCCATTTGGAAGAAAATATGATTTCCTTTCCTTCGACGGATTTATTTGCAATTTGCATCACACTTTATGTTCTACGATTTTTCAAACATGTATCATTTTTTCCACCAAAAATGACATGACATGACGTCACTAAAACGTCATTATCTCCCAAACTATTTCACCAATTTCAATTATATTTGATAGAAGACGTAGCATTGATGCAGCATAAGATGCTGAAAGTTTCACTTCGATATATGTCATAGTTTTCAAGTTGTTGAGAAAATCCGGGAGGGGGAAGGTACTCCCCCCCCCCCCCCCCTCCAGCGCCGCGCGGGTTAAACCATGTACAAACAATAACAGGACAATATCACATTCACATTCAGTTTAAAGTTTCAACATTTAAACTTTTTTAAGTTGGAAGTCTCTCATAATTCCACATCTATCGTGTGCTTGACGTGCTTGCCTTTTTCTGCACCATGTATTCAGAAGTACGCCACAATTGAGCGCCGCAGTTGATATAGGCTGTGTGCACATCACAACGGTCCGGGGTGTCAGCATCCCATCTGGGTGTTTATATTTTGGTAGTGTATAATACGCTGCACTTTACCGGGATCACTTTTCTGTTCACCGATTTCTATGCGAAGTTCCGTGTCGGAAACGTTCGAGGCCGTACATTCCCGCGATTCTGCAGATTACCCAGGCAAAAAGGGTAATGAGCTCGCCCTTAGTTTGTGTGTTGCGAGGCAGGACTTCCCGGCGAGCCTCGCCTGGGTGGATTGATGCTCAGCTGGCGTGCTGGGTGGCAGGACTTCCCGGCGAGCCTCGCCTGGGTGGATTGATGCTCAGCTGGCGTGCTGCGAGGCAGGACTTCCCGGCGAGCCTCGCCTGGGTGGATTGATGCTCAGCTGGCGTGCTGCGAGGCAGGACTTCCCGGCGAGCCTCGCCTGGGTGGATTGATGCTCAGCTGGCGTGCTGGGTGGCAGGACTTTCCGGCGAGCCTCGCCTGGGTGGATTGATGCTCAGCTGGCGTGCTGCGAGGCAGGACTTCCCGGCGAGCCTCGCCTGGGTGGATTGATGCTCAGCTGGCGTGCTGGGTGGCAAGACTTCCCGGCGAGCCTCGCCTGGGTGGATTGATGCTCAGCTGGCGTGCTGGGTGGCAGGACTTCCCGGCGAGCCTCGCCATGGTGGATTGATGCTCAGCTGGCGTGCTGCGAGGCAGGACTTCCCGGCGAGCCTCGCCTGGGTGGATTGATGCTCAGCTGGCGTGCTGCGAGGCAGGACTTCCCGGCGAGCCTCGCCTGGGTGGATTGATGCTCAGCTGGCGTGCTGCGAGGCAGGACTTCTCGGCGAGCCTCGCCTGGGTGGATTGATGCTCAGCTGGCGTGCTGCGAGGCAGGACTTCCCGGCGAGCCTCGCCTGGGTGGATTGATGCTCAGCTGGCGTGCTGCGAGGCAGGACTTCCCGGCGAGCCTCGCCTGGGTGGATTGATGCTCAGCTGGCGTGCTGCGAGGCAGGACTTCCCGGCGAGCCTCGCCTGGGTGGATTGATGCTCAGCTGGCGTGCTGGGTGGCAGGACTTCCCGGCGAGCCTCGCCTGGGTGGATTGATCCTCAGCTGGCGTGCTGGGTGGCAGGACTTCCCGGCGAGCCTCGCCTGGGTGGATTGATGCTCAGCTGGCGTGCTGGGTGGCAGGACTTCCCGGCGAGCCTCGCCTGGGTGGATTGATGCTCAGCTGGCGTGCTGGGTGGCAAGACTTCCCGGCGAGCCTCGCCTGGGTGGATTGATGCTCAGCTGGCGTGCTGCGAGGCAGGACTTACCGGCGAGCCTCGCCTGGGTGGATTGATGCTCAGCTGGCGTGCTGGGTAGCAAGACTTCCCGGCGAGCCTCGCCTGGGTGGATTGATGCTCAGCTGGCGTGCTGGGTGGCAGGACTTCCCGGCGAGCCTCGCCTGGGTGGATTGATGCTCAGCTGGCGTGCTGCGAGGCAAGACTTCCCGGCGAGCCTCGCCTGGGTGGATTGATGCTCAGCTGGCGTGCTGGGTGGCAAGACTTCCCGGCGAGCCTCGCCTGGGTGGATTGATGCTCAGCTGGCGTGCTGGGTGGCAAGACTTCCCGGCGAGCCTCGCCTGGGTGCATTGATGCTCAGCTGGCGTGCTGGGTGGCAGGACTTCCCGGCGAGCCTCGCCTGGGTGGATTGATGCTCAGCTGGCGTGCTGCGAGGCAAGACTTCCCGGCGAGCCTCGCCTGGGTGGATTGATGCTCAGCTGGCGTGCTGGGTGGCAGGACTTCCCGGCGAGCCTCGCCTGGGTGGATTGATGCTCAGCTGGCGTGCTGGGTGGCAAGACTTCCCGGCGAGCCTCGCCTGGGTGGATTGATGCTCAGCTGGCGTGCTGGGTGGCAAGACTTCCCGGCGAGCCTCGCCTGGGTGGATTGATGCTCAGCTGGCGTGCTGGGTGGCAAGACTTCCCGGCGAGCCTCGCCTGGGTGGATTGATGCTCAGCTGGCGTGCTGCGAGGCAGTACTTCCCGGCGAGCCTCGCCTGGGTAGATTGATGCTCAGCTGGCGTGCTGGGTGGCAGGACTTCCCGGCGAGCCTCGCCTGGGTGGATTGATGCTCAGCTGGCGTGCTGCGAGGCAGGACTTCCCGGCGAGCCTCGCCTGGGTGGATTGATGCTCAGCTGGCGTGCTGGGTGGCAGGACTTCCCGGCGAGCCTCGCCTGGGTGGATTGATGCTCAGCTGGCGTGCTGGGTGGCAGGACTTCCCGGCGAGCCTCGCCTGGGTGGATTGATGCTCAGCTGGCGTGCTGCGAGGCAGGACTTCCCGGCGAGCCTCGCCTGGGTGGATTGATGCTCAGCTGGCGTGCTGGGTGGCAGGACTTCCCGGCGAGCCTCGCCTGGGTGGATTGATGCTCAGCTGGCGTGCTGCGAGGCAGGACTTCCCGGCGAGCCTCACCTGGGTGGATTGATGCTCAGCTGGCGTGCTGCGAGGCAGGACTTCCCGGCGAGCCTCGCCTGGGTGGATTGATGCTCAGCTGGCGTGCTGCGAGGCAGGACTTCCCGGCGAGCCTCGCCTGGGTGGATTGATGCTCAGCTGGCGTGCTGCGAGGCAGGACTTCCCGGCGAGCCTCGCCTGGGTGGATTGATGCTCAGCTGGCGTGCTGCGAGGCAGGACTTCCCGGCGAGCCTCGCCTGGGTGGATTGATGCTCAGCTGGCGTGCTGGGTGGCAGGACTTCCCGGCGAGCCTCGCCTGGGTGGATTGATGCTCAGCTGGCGTGCTGCGAGGCAGGACTTCCCGGCGAGCCTCGCCTGGGTGGATTGATGCTCAGCTGGCGTGCTGGGTGGCAGGACTTCCCGGCGAGCCTCGCCTGGGTGGATTGATGCTCAGCTGGCGTGCTGGGTGGCAGGACTTCCCGGCGAGCCTCGCCTGGGTGGATTGATGCTCAGCTGGCGTGCTGGGTGGCAGGACTTCCCGGCGAGCCTCGCCTGGGTGGATTGATCCTCAGCTGGCGTGCTGGGTGGCAGGACTTCCCGGCGAACCTCGCCTGGGTGGATTGATCCTCAGCTGGCGTGCTGGGTGGCAGGACTTCCCGGCGAGCCTCGCCTGCAGGGTGGAGTGATCCTCAGCCGGCGTGCTGGGAATATATTATGTTGAGGATGGATAACGCTGAGAATATATTATGTTCCGCGGATCTGCTGAGCCAGAGTGGACAAGCCGTATCTCCAATCGATAGGCGCACCAGACAGTGGAGCACATGCAAACAAGGTTTGGAGTGTGCATGTGCTCATGCTATGATATGAAGTGAAATGCAAATGACACAGCTTTCTCCGAAACAGGACAAGGGTGTGTTCACAACAGTGTTTGTGATTTAAAACCCATCTATTCCGAAGTCCTTACTGGAATACCTCACCCACAAACATGACAAGGTTTTTTTTTTGTTACGTTCAGAAGTGATCGGGATGATTTTGACCCATGATTCTCATGATTTGGATTCAAGGGTGATGTGTTTCTGTCTGAACAAGGTCATACGCCGTCAACTACTTGCGGAATGCTATTTTTGTTTCGAGACGGATGCGAGTCCTTCAACAGGTGCCACTTTAGGAAGCAGAATAATTTCCTTAATGAGAAGTATCTTAACTCCAGTGCCATTCGATAGGATGATTCAGTGTTGGAAGTGATATGGTTCGTGAAAACGTTTGGCTCTGACCATTATGGCGGTGAATTGTGTAACAATGTGTGCTTAGCGTTCCGGCCGGAGCGCGGGGAGTCGGCGGGAGGGTGGTGCAGTTGTCCGCCCGATGGCTGGATAGCGGGCCGGCGCAGCTCGTTAGTCAGCAGACGGGCCTGCAGCGGCCGGACTGGGTCGGAGGTCACTAACAAGGAGGGTGTGGCCAGCGGACGGTGGCAGAGCAGCGGCGTCACCGCGCCTTCACCGCTCCTCTGACCCCGCTCCCCGGCGTCACGGTGACGGGGACGGTGGCACGCCGCGCCGTCACCGCTACCACGTGACCCTCTGACCCTCTCCCCGGCGTCACGGTGACACGAGACGGTGGTACGCCGCGCCGTCACCGCTCCTCTAACCCTCTGACCCCTCTCCCCGGCGGCACGGTGACACGAGACGGTGGTACGCCGCGCCGTCGCCGCTCCTGTGACCCTCTGACCCCGCTCCCCGGCGGCAAGGTGACACGAGACGGTGGTACGCCGCGCCGTCGCCGCTCCTGTGACCCTTTGACCCCGCTCCCCGGCAGCACGGTGACACGAGACGGTGGTACGCCGCGCCGTCGCCGCTCCTGTGACCCTCTGACACCGCTCCCCGGCGGCACGGTGACACGAGACGGTGGTACGCCGCGCCGTCGCCGCTCCTGTGACCCTCTGACCCCGCTCCCCGGCGGCACGGTGACACGAGACGGTGGTACGCCGCGCCGTCGCCGCTCCTGTGACCCTCTGACCCCGCTCCCCGGCGGCACAGTGACACGAGACGGTGGCACGCCGCGCCGTCACCGCTCCTCTAACCCTCTGACCCCGCTCCCCGGCGGCACGGTGACTCCTCTGAACCTCTGACCCCGCTCCCCGGCGGCACGGTGACTCCTCTGACCCTCTGACCCCTTTCCCCGGCGTCACGGTGACTCCTCTGACCCTCTAACCCCGCTCCCCGGCGGCACGGTGACTCCTCTGAACCTCTGACCCCTCTCCCCGGCGGCACGGTGACACGAGACGGTGGTACGCCGCGCCGTCACCGCTACCACCTGTGCCTCTGATCCCGCTCCCCGGCGGCACGGTGACACGAGACGATGCCACGCCGCGCCGTCACCGCTCCTGTGACCCTCTGACTCCTCTCCCCGGCGGCACGGTGACGGGGACGGTGGCACGCCGCGCCGTCACCGCTACCACCTGTCCCTCTGACCCCTCTCCCCCGGCGGCACGGGGACGGGGACGGTGGCACGCCGCGCCGTCACCGCTCCTGTGACTCTCTAACCCCTCTCCCCGGCGGCACGGTGACACGAGACGGTGGCACGCCGCGCCGTCAGCGCTCCTCTGACCCTCTGACCCCTCTCCCCGGCGGCACGGTGACACGAGACGATGCCACGCCGCGTCGTCAGCGCTCCTCTGACCCTCTGACCCCGCTCCCCGGCGGCACGGTGACTCCTCTGACCCTCTGACCCCGCTCCCCGGCGGCACGGTGACTCCTCTGAACCTCTGACCCCGCTCCCCGGCGGCACGGTGACACGAGACGGTGGCACGCCGCGCCGTCACCGCTCCTGTGACCCTGTGACCCCGCTCCCCGGCGGCACGGTGACTCCTGTGACCCTCTGACCCCGCTCCCCGGCGTCACGGTGACACGAGACGGTGGCACGCCGCGCCGTCACCGCTCCTGTGACCCTGTGACCCCTCTCCCCGGCGGCACGGTGACTCCTCTGTCCCTCTGACCCCTCTCCCCGGCGTCACGGTGACCCGAGACGGTGGCACGCCGCGCCGTCACTGCTCCTCTAACCCTCTGACCCCGCTCCCCGGCGTCACGGTGACTCCTCTGACCCTCTGACCCCGCTCCCCGGCGTCACGGTGACTCCTCTGTCCCTCTGACCCCGCTCCCCGGCGGCACGGTGACTCCTCTGACCCTCTGACCCCTTTCCCCGGCGTCACGGTGACTCCTCTGTCCCTCTGACCCCGCTCCCCGGCGGCACGGTGACTCCTCTGTCCCTCTGACCCCGCTCCCCGGCGGTACGGTGACTCCTCTGTCCCTCTGACCCCTCTCCCCGGCGTCACGGTGACACGAGACGGTGGCACGCCGCGCCGTCACCGCTCCTCTGATCCTCTGACCCCGCTCCCCGGCGGCACAGTGACTCCTGTGACCCTCTGACCCCCTCTCCTCGGCGGCACGGTGACTCCTGTGACCCTCTGACCCCGCTCCCCGGCGGCACGGTGACACGAGAGGCCATAGAATACGCTCCCCGGCGTCACGGTGACACGAGAGGCCATAGAATGGAGAGCAAGTCTGGGATGTCAGGATCACTGGGTATTAAATGAAGTCTTCTCAACACTGCTGTAATTTTCTTTTTAATTATGAGGGAATGCAATAATAGAGGAATGCAATGAATGATCACGGAAAGTTCATCCATGGTTGTATATATGGAATGTTAAGTTAAGGGTGGGAATAAAATACAATACGCTTTGCCTACGACCAGTAAAACGCCTTTTTGGGTGATCACCGAGCGGGCGCGCTCTGGTAAAGCTAAAACAGGTTTGAAATATGAAACGGTACGGGAGCACACGTGGTAGTAACACATAGTCCTTTTAGCCTTTTAGTTCTCCATGAAAATTGCCAGGCCTCTATGCATGCCAACATAAAAAAGTTTGATTAAATTGTAAATGATCTCCTTTCTCGAATCCACCAAAAGGGAGTACGTCCTGAGCGCTGCATGCTTCAGCGTATAAAAAACAAATGCTTAGATAAATTAAACCATTTTTGATCAATAATTATTTTTAATAACCTAAAACACATGACCTTTTCCACGAAAATATGCAAAATCAAATGTTATCAAAATGTTAGTATTATGTTGTAATATTTCGGCCACAGGCCTTTATCAAACAGTAAAACATTTCGACACCGGTGCAGGTGTCGAAATGTTTTACTGTTTGATAAAGACCTGTGGCCGAAATATTACAACATAATAATAACATTTTGATAACATTGTTTTTTCATATTTTCGAGAAAAAGGTCATGTTTTTAGTTTCTTAATTATATCAAGTATGTTCCTCGCACAAGCACTAAACTTTATAAATAATTATTTTGGTTCATTTCGACGTCTGCGGGTGCCACGTGCTGTGGTACCACCCCTATCAGAACGCACCATAACCAAATCAAAATTGATTTGATGGTCCTATCCAATGGTGAAAACCCGATCTCAATCGGAGCAGTGGTTGCAAAGTTATTAGCTTCCAAAAAGCGTCTGTATGGCCGGGCCGAGCCGAGTCGGCCCGAGTCAAATGTAAATTTGTCTATTAAGTTGACGAGAAACCTCACGGGCGCTTCGCGCCCGCTCGGTAATAAAACATTCCTGGTTTGAAACAAAAGTCTTTTAATAATTGCGACACCTCTTTTCTTTTCACATTACCCAATATTTACGTTTCAAACCCGTGCAGGCAGGGAACTGGCTGCCGAAAGTCGCTGTCAATATCAGTATTGTAAGGCAGTATTGTAAGGCGTGGCCACAGCAGGCGGGCTATTGATGTTCACCGAGACGGCCCTGCTGAGCTGCTAAGCTGCTGAGCTACTGAGGGGAGACGGGTAGCAGACAGCCCTGCTGAGCTGCTGAGGGAGACGGGCAGCAGACAGGCCTGTTGAGCTGCTGAGCTGCTGAGCTGCTGAGGTGGAAGGGGACGGCAGCTGACCCTGCTGAGCTGCTGAGCTGCTGAGCTGCTGAGCTGCTGAGGTGAGACGGGCAGCAGACAACCCTGCTGAGCTGCTGCGCTGCTGAGTTGCTGATGAGGGACGGGCTGCAGTCGGCCGGCATTCGAAATATGCAGCGCCGACTCGCCTATCTGTCGGATCCAATGGCCCATCGATCCCAGCAGACGCCGGTCGGGCTGCCGCAGCTGTGCAGACTGGGAGCTAAGCTGGGAGCTGAGAGCTGTGAGCTGCGTGATATGTGCTGTGTGAAATGTGACGTGTGATATGTGCTGTGTGATATGTGACGTGTGAGTGGCAAGAGCTGCGTAATGTGCCTTCAAGTGAAACGAACAGCAGCCTATTTAACGATCAGCTGGCCTGAAACACGTTTTCTGACGGGAATATGGTGATCATTGCATTATAATTGCAGCATTAAGACAAAAAAGTTCGTGCATAAACTCTAGGCATGCCTAGAATATCACCATTGGACTGCTGTACCACCGCGCAGCAGTAGGTCTTAAGCTTTCCATTGTGTTGGAGAGATACACGGCCAAATCTGGCTTTCTGGTGGCGTTAAGTGTCGCTAAAAAACGCCCGCGAATGAAAACGTAACTGAAATTATATAACGAACAGTCATTTCCTACATCTCGGCATGTCAGCAGTGATGGTCGAAATACTAGTATTTCAATAACAAATGATCCTCCAGTTTTACAACGATTTTTTATTACACTCTAATTAAACATCATTATTTGAATGACCCAATGTCCTGTTTAAAGGATAATAAACTCGTAGGCATTAGAGTATCTTTTTCCTAAATATTCACTTCTAATCATCTTATACTTCATTTTACCATTTCACGAGCAGTCAAATTATCCTGCTGACGTTTCAAACTCGAAGCTACATTTTATAGGCGAGGCAAGACATCCGATTTTACATATAGGACCTGGAGATGGCTCGAATCTAGTCTTGTGTCGCACCATTCTAAAAAGATTAATGGGGCCACAATTACTAGCGTGGCGGGCGATGGCTCGACCAACCTGGGATGGGAGCAGCAGGGGTGCAAAATGCACGTGGTTTCACGGTGCGATACAATCCATTTGGAAAGAAAACTGGCCGCTTCTGGGCCAGACTGGTTATTGATTCGACTCTGATTGAATCGATTGGAATCGTTTAATCAAAATCCCTTGAATCAAAAAAGAATCGATTCACCATCGGATTTGTTGATTCATGAATCATGATTGAATCAAAACCCGCATAGAAACAAGGTTGATTGAATCGGAAAGACTGCAATGCTATTTCAATGGTGAATCAAACGTGATTTGATCAAAAAATGCTTTGATTCTTTGAACCGGAAAGAATAATTTATCAAAATGGTTATCCATGAATCAAACGGTGACTGAATCATTCAAATGCCAAAATGAATCGTGATTGAATCCTTCCAAAAAAGGTGAATCAATAACCAGTCTGCTTCTGGCATCCAGATGTAGATGGCGGAAGTTTCATGTCCGTCAAGTTAGCGTCGTATTCGTATTCGTTTTCAGCGTCGAGTTCCGATTTGCCCCAAACTAAGCATGTGGGTAGATCTCGTCGAGTTATGCACGAATATGCTATTGGTTTTTCCATAGCTGACCTAGTTTAACCTCTAGGGGGTCATCAAAGTTCACGAAACGGTGTAGCCTCTAAATCTTTATTTATCAACCGATTCGAGAAAAAAACACCAAAGTGTGTCTTGTCTCAACAAACCGCACCTCTGAGGAATTTGGTTTCAAGGTCATAGGTCAACGTCAAGGTCACTTTAGGTCACTTAGAAAAACGGTGTACCCTCTAAAATCTTTATTTTTCTACCGCTTCGAGAAAAACAAACACCAAAGTGTGTCTTGTCTCGACAAACCGCACCTCTGAGGAATTTGGTTTCAATGTCATAGGTCAACGTCAAGGTTACTTAGGTCACTTATAAAAACGGTGTACCCTCTAAAATCTTTATTTATCAACATATTTGAGAAAAACAAACACCAAAGTGTGTCTCATCGTCCTGACAAACCGCAACTCCGAGGAATTTGGTTCCAAGGTCATAGGTCAACGTCAAGGTCACTTTAGGTCACTTAGAAAAATGTGTACCCTCTACAATCTTTATTTATCAACCAATTCGAGCAAAAACAAACAACAAAGTGTGTCTCACCGTCCCGAAAAAAAACGCACCTCCGTGAAATTTTGTTTCAAGGTCATAGGTTAACGGTACACCGTTTTTCTAAGTGACCTAAAGTGACCTTGACGTTGATCTATGATCTTGGAACGAAATTCCTCGAAAGTGCGATTTTCGGGACGGTGAGACACACTTTGGTGTTTGTTTTTCTTCAATCGGTTGATAATTAAAGATTTTAGAGGGTACACCGTTTTTCTAAGTGACCTAAACTGACCTCACGTTGACCTATGACCTTGAAACCAAATTACTCAGAGGTGCGGTTTGTCGGGACGGCAAGACACACTTTGGTGTTTGTTTTTCTCGAATCAGTTGATAAATACAGATTTTAGAGGGTACACCGTTTTTCTAAGTGACCTAAAGTGACCTTGACGTTGAGCTATAACCTTTAAACCAAATTCCTCGGAGGTGTGGTTTGTCGGGACGGTGAGGCACACTTTAGTGTTTGCTTTTCTCAAATCTGTTGATAAATCAAGATATTAGAGGGTACACCGTTTTTCAAAGTGACCTAAAGTGACCTTGATGTTTATCTATAACCTTGAAACCAAATTCCTTGGAAGTGCGGTTTGTCGAGACGGCAAGACACACTTTGGTGTTTAATTTTCTCGAATCAGTTGATACATAAAGATTTTAGAGGGTACACCGTTTTTCTAAGTGACCTAAAGTGACCTTGAGGTTGACCTGTAACCTTAGAACCAAATTCCTTGGAAGTGCGGTTTGTCGGGACGGTGAGACACACTTTGATGTTTTTTTTCTTCTCTCGAATCGGTTTATAAATTAAGATTTTAGAAGGTACACCGTTTTTCTAAGTGATCTAAAGTGACCTTGACGTTGACCTATGACCTTGAAACTAAATTCCTCAGAGTTCCGGTTTGTCGGGACGGTGACACACTTGGGTGTTTGTTTTCTCGAATCGGTTGATCAATACAGATTTTAGAGGGTACACCGTTTTTCTAAGTCACCTAAAGTGACCTTGACGTTGACCTATGACCTTGAAACCAAATTCCTCTGAGGCTCGGTTTGTCGGGACGGTGAGACACACTTTGGTGTTTGTGTTTCTCGAATCGGTTGATCAATAAAGATTTTAGAGGGTACACCGTTTTTCTAAGTGACCTAAAGTGACCTTGACGTTGACCTATGACCTTGAAATCAAATTCCTCCGAGGTGCGGCTTGTCAGAACGGTGAGACACACCGTATTTGCTTTTCTTAAATCTGTTGATAAATACAGATTTTAGAGGATACACGGTTTTTCAATGTGACCTAAAGTGACCTTGACGTTGACCTATGACCTTGAAACAAAAGTCCTCGACGGTGCGGCTTGTCGAGACAGTAAGACACACTTTAGTGTTTGTTCTTCTCGAATCGGTTGATAAATACAGATTTTAGAGGGTACACCGTTTCGTGAACTTTGATGATCCCCTAGAGGTCAAACTAGGTCGGAGAATGTATGGCTCTTGGGTCCATCACCAAGGGTTTTCGAGTCCATATCTGTCAAACGGTTTGAATTTGCCCTTTATATAGCTCACTTCAAAGAAGATTGAAGACAAAGACAATTGAAGATTCACTGCATTTTTGTGCTGTAGCGCCTGTTACCGGATTTCAATCTCAAACCCACTTTGTGGATGTTTAGCACACATCATTGGCTGGCTGTGACCAAACAAGAGAAAACAAAGTTGCTGGTTCAGTTTTGCACAATATCGCCCTAAAGATAGTCTTACGGTGCCTATTGTATGGGGACCACCTTTGCACGCGCCACCGGTGACATGGCGTATCCATGGCGATGCTGGTGGCACTGAAGAGAGGTGCGACACTCATACCTGTGCCAAAAGTGCGTGGACGTGCAGCTTGGCGTTGTCGAGATACTCCCTCACAGGTAAGGATTTTAAGAATGTGGAGGATATTGACCACAGCAAGCATTAGCCGTCCCACCGCAGGCACCTTTCAACCTGTGCGGGCTAAACTTTGCATGCATATAGGTAACATAGTTACGCATCTTTTTAATGCCAGTTTCTGTCTGTAAAAACGGAATTCTCTTGCTATCAAATCTTCTTTTTTCTAGTGTCAGAAAGTATTTCGACGGCTTTTCAGAGCACTCTCTCCAAATTGCACGTGACCTGATTATGCTTCTCTTCAGCTTATGCTCCCTAATACGTTCTAGCTCAGCATTCTGTTGTTGCAGATTTTCCATCGCATGATATCTGCCAAATTGATCAACTTCTTTTTCAAGTTCAGCTATTTGATTCTGTAGCTCTTTTTCCTTTTCTCTCTCAGCTCTTTTCTTTTGAATCCCAAACGAAACTGTCTCTCTTCTTATAGTCAATAACAACACTTCGAAGAATAGAGAGGATTCTATGGTGAGTTGTGCTTGAGTCTGGTTCTGATCGATATACTCTGGTATGTAGATAGGCAATGAGTATTCTCGCACTTCATTTCTGATTGTCTGTTTAACTAAACTTATATATTCGGTATCTTTCAGCAAAGACGTATTACATTTGAACAGTCCTCTTCCTCTAGTTTGTCTTGACACGTCTATGCTTAGTGATACTATTGAGTGATCTGATTTGTAACCCGGTTGAATATCACATTTTACCGCGTATCCCTCTAAACTTCTGCTGATAAGGAACATGTATCCCTCTAAACATGTATCCTTGCCTGTTTGACTATGGAGTTTCCCACCCTCCATGTAAATCGTCTAGTTTCTGGACAGGATAGGCCCCCGCCCATTCCCCACCCGGGCTAACCCGAGACCGGCCCCAGCATATTTTGCGGGGTCGGTCGGCCGGTCGGGGGTGCGGGTCGCCGACCCAGGTGGTCGACGGCTCGCACGCCCGGCCGGTGGCGAGGGGGCGCCGCTTCGCGAACGGGAGCCGCTGAAAAACGCGAGGCGGCGCGGGCGGGGGCCGGATGCCTACGGACTAGGATGCAGTTAATGGTGTATGGATGTTTGAATGTTCGTTGGTTGTAATGTGTTTAAGTGTTGGTATGTTCTGTTTTGAGGAATTGTGTTTTAATGATTTGTTTTGATTAGATGTGTCGAAGAAAATAAAAGGTGAAAAAACATAGTTACGCATCACAGACACTTGTTTGTCTTGTGTTTGAGCCCTTTGTGTGGCCACAGGATGAAACGAAAATAGGTAATTATAGCTAGAATATGTCAATACTGCAGTTTGCACGTGCATGACACGTGCATGAGGGAGGTCATGTGGGTTCTTGTTGCATATGCCGAATAAAAGGGATGTACCCCACATAAATGTAAGGTGAAACTTTCGCCATCTACATCTGGATGCCAGAAGCGGCCAGTTTTCTTTCAACATGACTTGTATCGCACCGTGAAAGCACGTGCACCTTTCACCCCTGCGGCTCCCATCCCAGGTTGGCCGAGCCATCGCCCGCCACGCTAGTCAATTGTGGCCCCATTAATTATTTTTAGAATGGTGCGACACAAGACTAGATTCGAGCCGTGTCCAGGTCTGACCCTATCTTGCCTCGCTTATTTACTCCCATTAATTAAGATTCATGAGATGCTTATGGAGACACTTGCACTTGACTTTGCTTAAACAAAGTTGGACGAAGTGCCGAGGCTGGATAGGTCACTATGCCTCAGAGCTTTCTCAACAGCATGCTTGACCCCGTTTCCATGGGCAGGTGGATTACAGAAGGATTAGATCAGGCTCAGCGGCGTGGCCGTGATCCGGATCACGCGGCATGTTTCCATGGGCTAATCCGCTACTGAGCGGCTCAGACGCTCGCAGCAAAATAAGGGATCAGCGTGGATGTGTGCGCCGGCCACTGGCCCGCCACCCGGGGTGTTTGGATAGGACACAGGGCGGAGGGGCCGGTGCAGCGGGCACGCTGGCCCGCCGACACACTGGCCCAGAGCTATTGTTCAGGATGGGTGGAAATGTTTGGGGTCGCTGTGGGAGTGGGAATGTTTTCCCCCTGATCTCGATCAAGCCTGCTCCGCCCAAACGGTACCGGGCTTAGAGACGGGATTACCGCTCGGCCTGGGGAAGGGATTACCGCTCGGCCTGGGGAAGGGATTACCGCTCGGCCTGGGGAAGGGATTACCGCTCGGCCTGGGGAAGGGATTACCGCTCGGCCTGGGGAAGGGATTACCGCTCGGCCTGGGGAAGGGATTACCGCTCGGCCTGGGGAAGGGCTTAGCGACGGGATTACCGCTCGGCCTGGGGAAGGGCTTAGAGACGGGATTACCGCTCGGCCTGAGGAAGGGATTACCGCTCGGCCTGGGGAAGGGATTACGGGTGTTTCCATGGATCGCGGAATCGCCATCACAGCACTCATCGCGATCAAGGAGGATTAGAGATGTCCATGGAAACGGGGTCCACGACGGAGTTAGATATTCATTATAAAACAAGGAGTGCCTTTGCCGTGCCAGACTGCAAAACTGGGGTTACGGCGACGTTTTACCAGCAAACCACTCGACACACAGTGCATAATACATCAGGGCCGTCTCGGCACTTACCCCCAGGACGGCGGCCACGGTGCCGACGGCGATGCCGGCGATCAGCAGCCAGGGCATGTAGCGCTGTCTACCGCCGCCGCTGCCGCCGCCGCCGCCGCCGCCGCCGGCCGCCAGACGCTTCCTCATGTTCAGTCGCTGGCCGGACGGAGAGGCCCACAGAGCTGCCGCCCGCGGTCCCTGCTGAGGTACCAGCTGAGGCCCCTGCTGGTCGTCTGAGGAGGCCTCCGCCTGGTGCAGGAAGGCGTGTCGAATAGCGTGTAGCCGGCGGACGGTGTCACCGTCAGGCGCAGCCGAGTTCGGCCTGGACTGGGCCAGCTCCGCCGCCAGGTCCGCCTGGTCCGCCTGGCGCTCCTCCGGCCACTGGTCTTGATCCTGCTGCTGCCCCCGCCCCGGTCCCTGTTCCAACTCCTGCTCCGACTCATCCTCTGACTTGGAATATGAGTCGGTCCGGTCAGACCAGTCCTCTGACCGGCTGAACGGTGCCGAGTCCGGCTCCGACCGCTCGTCGTACGGCCCGTCCTCGTCGCGACGCTCAGATGAGTCATCTGACCGGCTGAACGGTGCCCAGTCCGGCGCCGACCGCTCGTCGTACGGCCCGTCCTCGTCCCGACGCTCAGATGAGTCATCTGACCGGCTGAACGGTGCCCAGTCCGGCTCCGACCGCTCGTCGTCCGGCCTGTCCTTGTCCCGACGCTCAGATGAGTCCTCTGACCGGCTGAACGGTGCCCAGCCCGGCTCCGACCGCTCGTCGTACGGCCCGTCCTCGTCCCGACGCTCAGATGAGTCATCTGACCGGCTGAACGGTGCCCAGCCCGGCTCCGACCGCTCGTCGTCCGGCCCGTCCTCGTCCCGACGCTCAGACCAGCCTCCGTGCCAGCGGCCGGCCCGGCTCCCTGCAGCCCAGTTGCCATCGTCAGGGCTGCCGATCTGCACCCAGTCGTCTTCATCTGAGTCTCGGGGCGGGCCGGGCGGCCAGACGTCCTCCTCCTGCGGGGGCCGCAGCGAGGGCCAGTCGTCCCCCAGCGTATCTGCCCCGGGCCAGGCCGGCTCGTACTGGTCCTCTGCCGAGCCGCGGCCGGGACTGATCTGGACCCAGTCGTCATCTATCGGCTCCACCTCGTACCGGTCACTGTCGGCCGGCAGCAGGTCCTCCCGGCCGCCGTCCAGCGGCTGCAGGTCGAACTGCTGCTCCCCGGAGGGCAGGTGCCGGCTGCCCAGGCCGCTGATGTCCGGGTACCGCGCCGGCGAGCCGCGGGGCGGCAGTAGCCGACCCAGGAACGGTCTGTGCCGTCCGCCCTCCTCCACGGCGTCTGATGAATGGAGCCCGGCGGACAGTACTGAGGGAGGAGGAGGAGGGCTAGTGTCAGTGTCAGTGTCAGTGTCAGTGTCAGTGTCAGCCGACCCAGGAACGGTCTGTGCCGTCCGCCCTCCTCCACGGCGTCCGATGAATGGAGCCCGGCGGACAGTACTGCGGGAGGAGGAGGAGGCACAATCAGTCAGTCAGAGGAGGCACGGCACACTGCACAGTCAGTGGGACCGCGGCCTGCTCCGTATTCCGGCGGGCTTGCCCGGTATTATGTACCGCTGAGAAGCAGCTTCCCAGGGGTCCGTCTCAGCCATTCGTTCCCTGGCTCGCCTGCGCCTATTATGGCGCGGCCAGACAGGTCCTGCACAGGTTACAGGAGTTGCTGTCCACCGCGTGGATGCGGGAGATCTGGCCCGTGTTTGTTCTGTGTCCTGTCGCCGTGTGACGTAAAAAGGAAAGTCTGAAACTGCGCACTCTCTTTTTCACTCTTATTATTACTATGACTCAGTTAAAGAATCGAGCCATGTGTTGACATGTTTATGGATGTGTATGAAACACTCGAGCGGTGTAGGTATGTTTTGTGTAGTGAAACAGTAGGTGAGAAGTAGACCTTGTAACTAATGAACACAAATGAGGCCAAGCACATACCTATACATAAAGACATAAAATACAATATACTTCAGCCTCATCTATTCTGCATCATCTGCCTACACTCGAACAAACACGCCCTACATTAGTCCAAACTGCATACCAAAGCATTAGTCTGTGGGTGCTATACATAGTGCCTGAATACTCCCGCGGGAGTGTATAAGTGGGCTTATTTTGGCCTCGTACCCTCAATGCCATGATCGAGTACGCCTTCCAGAGCTAATACCCTGGATGAACAGTACGTTACTTACGGCTGATCAATATATACTGCACTTCTATGATAAAAACGCGACAATCTCGCATGGGATGAAAGTTAAGTAGTTATTGAATAATACAAAAGCGCCAGTGTAAACCAATGTTTTATTGGGATGATACAAACCCATTATTTTTGGCTAGTCTTATGTCAAACGTATTACTACAACTACAGACAGAGTTCGGTTCTAACATTTGTAACCAAGGCCTCGGACTATATTTGAACCATTTTAGGGTTAATGCGGCCTCCTTTATCTCAGTTTCTTTAATGACTCTGAGATCCACCCAAAGACCTCGGCGCGGCTGGCATTGATTCAGATGATTCAGTGCCCCGCAGCCGACCTCGGTCTGTAAAAACACGGCAATATCGCACACTCCGTAAAAACACGGCAATATCGCACACTCCATAAAAACACGGCAATATCGCACACTCCGTACAAACACGGCAATATCGCACACTCCGTAAAAACACGGCAATATCGCACACTCCGTAAAAACACGGCAATATCGCACACTCCGTAAAAAACACGGCAATATCGCACACTCCGCCCACCGTTCTTGGAGCTGCCACCTGAATGCCGGCTAATGCAGGGGCCTCGAGCCATGTCTCGGGACAGCGGAGCGGCCATAGCTCAGGTGCAGGCTGGCCCACGGGCAGTGTCCACCGCCTGAGCCTCCCCCCCCCCCCCCCCCCTCCATTAGGATGCAGCAGGCGTACCGGGCCCACGTGCCAGGCGATGCGGCCGAGCCGGCTCTGTCCGGGGTTTAAACGTGCGGTGAACGCCCGTGGCGCAGCAGTCAGTCAGCTGCTGCCGAGCGGGCGGGTGGCACCACACGCGCCCAACAGCGGCGTCGCCATCGTCAGTTCGCAGCCGCAGCCAGTTCGGGCACTGGGGCACGGTAACGCTATG
>JAXIVJ010007066.1:22500-50000 GCA_036785665.1 Chirona hameri
CTCAGCAGCCATTAATGGCAGTGGGATAATGTTGCAGCGTGACTTTCAGGTCTGCACGATAGAACGGCCAGGGCGATCAGAAACTTTCTGGTCAACTTCGAGTTCGTTAATTTGAATTTCGGAGTTAGCTGAAACGAGGGAATAGGTCACCTTAAAAGTTGTCTTGAAATTTAGCTATGCGGGGTATTTCGAGCTGAAAAAAACACGAATATAGCATTTGTTTGGGCGATAGATAGATATCTGTCGAAGAGTTTCAAGTTTCGTGCCCAGATTGGGGCACGAAACAGCCGAGCAGCGTCTTCTAAAAGGGCCCCTTTTAGAAGAAACTGTTTCGTGCCCAGATTACCACGACACTATTCCTTTGTTACCACGACACTATTCCTTTGTCGAAATTACTTAGAGCAGCGAGGCAATTCTTTCACCACAACCCGTTTTTCGATCTGCTCTACAAATATGCTATCTCAGTTCAAAACTCCATGTTAACACGCGCCCTGGAGGGCCTCTGATAATTACACGCCCTGGAGGGGGGGGGGGGCGGATTTCGCCCCCCCCTATGATCTCGAAAACCACGCAACGTAGCGACAAGCGGGAAACGACGTTAGATAGCTCGAGACAAGCTCTTTCGAAAGTATTTCGTTATTTTTTTTTCAGGTCAATATTGAGGTCACCAGAGGTCATCAAGGGTCAGATTTTCAAGTCTTCAAGACTTCGGTTCGAACTCCCCCAAATATCTCGGGAACTATGATAGTTAGCAGCAAACGTAAAAAAGCAATCGAAAGTCATTGAAAATGCAATCGACCTAGATGTCCTCAGATTTGAGCTCAGGTCAATAGTTTAGGCTCCAGAGGTCATCGAATGTCAAAAAGGTGATTTTGTTTTCAAAACTGTTTTTCCCAAACAACCTTTTACCTAATAAAGATAAAGCAATAATGTTTACGCCATCGCGTGTGTCTTGTCAAGGCGCTTCGAATCATATTCATGGTGACCAGGTTAGGTCAACTGAGAAATCTGACCTCAGGTCAAGGTCAAAAGGTGACCCAAGTTGGTCATGTTGCATATTGGGAGACGTGTCTCGACGAGACAAACATATTGGTACCGTTTTCTCTTCCCTATCTTCATTATGTCGATAGTTATTGATAAAACCGTGTTGGCGGTCACAAAATTGACCTGATCTTAGGTCACCGATATTAGAAATCCGAGATAAACAAATTGTTGGTATCTATGACTTTATGAAGTCCTGCAAGATTGAAACCGATCGGCGTAAAACTGTGGCTGTGGTACTACTGAAAACGTTTTGGAGTTGAGGTCATCACGTGACCTGGTCTGGTGACCTGACCTGAGATGACCTGAGGCCAAGAATTTTACACAATGCGGGAAGTTCATTTCTAAACAGGTATACAAAAAACGGCGGCGCCGCGCGCCGCCGTTTTTGCGCTATCCTCGAAAAACCGGAGGGGTGGGCGGATTTCGCCCCCCTCCAGGGCGCGTGTTAAAGGTGGACTTTAATGGGAGGCACCGCGTGTATGCCCTTTAATGGGAGGCACCGCGTTATTTTTCCCACCAGGCGGCGCGCATGTCGTTCGGGCCGATAACGGTGTGCGGGGTATGCATATTTAATTGCCACGGTTCACTGCCACGCTGAAACTCAGCAACTGCATAAGCTAGATACTTCATTATTTCACCATTCGAAAGCTACGCTCTTGTAGGAGTGTCGTTTCGCCTTTCATACCGATCGGGCCCAAAGAAGGCCCACGAGGGCACAAAGAAGATCCGAAAACGCTACTGCCAAGCTGAAACTCAGAACCTATCAGAGATAGCAGCACGGGACCTTCACCAACCGACGCGGCGTGGTCGGAAACAGTGCTGTTTCGCCTATCATACCGATCGGGCCTAAAGAAGGCCCACCAGGGCCCAAAGAAGGGTCAAAAACGCAAAAACGCTGGCATAAGCCGCCGCGCAATCGGCCCGACCGACTTGAGTGACATCTTGCTGTAGGGTTTCTAAGCTTTCGAACGGTACCTCCCATGTCCACCCCTGTAGCTCAGTCGGTAGAGCGCTGGGCTCTTGACCTCACCCGGTAGTGGCAGTCCATGTTCGAGTCGCTTCGGTCCTCACCCGGTAGTGGCAGCCCGGGTTCGAGTCGCTTCGGCGCTCGCTATTTGCCCCTGACTAGAATGATCTGCGGCCGGTGGCAGCGGTCGCGTTCAAGGTCAGTTGACGTCAGAGGGCGGGGCTGACGGTGTCCAGGTCTGTCGGACACGTACAACTTTCGCCTCTAAATTATGCCGGCTGCCATGAATTGCGTGATCGGGTGGTGGGGTGAGGGTCAAGGCCTGCGCAACAAGCTATGCTTAGCGCGGGTCCTGACCTCGGAAATCCATCCATTCAAAACACTCGGACTAAATTTATACACAAAATATTGCTTTCACTAGAGATCGTTGCAGCATGCTTCTGAGCTATGCTGCCTTGCCGTTACCCGTGCCAAAACGGAATGCAAATGAAGTATGGCTACTCTGTACCCAGGGGCGCAGCCAGGATTTTGCGACGAAGGGGGGGGGGGGGGGGGGGGGGGGAGGGGAGGCTAACCGAAGTGGGCCCCTTAGCAATGGCTGATGACCCCCCCCCCTCCAAAAAAAAAATTGATTAGTTTCACTCCATTTGAGACCACTGATTCTGAGGCTAAATTGGGTTTTATCAAGCCTGAAATGCACCCTTTCTGAGTCCACGATGGCCCCTTTCAGACCCGAGATGGGCCACTCTGAGCCGTGACGGGGGTGCTTTAGCCCCCATAACACCCTCCTGGCTGCACCCCTGTCTGTACCGTAATAGTGAATTAAGTTTGAATAAGTCAGACGGGTTTAAGCACACAAAATACCTAAGACACAGCTAACAAGCACGATACTTTGCAGCTTTTCAACGAATTGTTTTGGTTATGCATGTAGGACCGTAGGTAAAGGTGAATAATTTGTTATTCTCTCTCACCCTCAACGGGTCACTGGCACCCAATTACAAGGGGCTCCTGCTCCTCCCAAGGCTGCGACAGCTGTGTGAGAGCCCACACCTGAATAATTAGTCAACCAGGGGAAGTGGTCTGAAGAGCGGGCGGCACCAGGATTCGAACCCGGGCCCTCCAGCTCCGCAGACCAATGACTTACTTATTAAGCTAGTCACTAATCAGGCCGCTAACTATGAGGCCAATTATGAAGCATTTATCTATTTCACGTGCATTCACTAATATCACCCAATGTGAACAGTGTGTGGTCAGTCCAGTCAGCCCTGGCAGTGTCTCAGTGCATTTGACCAGGGCCTCTCCGTCTTCACCGGGCTGACCACACAACCCAGACTGCCGTGCTCGGAGCGGTCCTCAGGCAGCGGCGGCCTGCCATTAGAGCGTGCGTTGTTGTTCCGTTTGGTGCCGTATCGGTCCCCGTCGGAGTGTGGCTCGGCGGCCATCTAATCGCCCCGTCCGTCACCGCCGCGGGAAAACACTCCGAGACGGCCGTCGTCACAAACGACACGACGAAAAACTATTGGCCGGACCGAGCCGGGCTGCGGCCGCCACAATCGGTCAAGTGCTTCTCCGGCAGACACTGCGCCTCGGGCAGTGCGGCTGTCTTGGGCCGTCTATAGGCAGGGAGGCGGGTCCTGTCCTTGCAGACAGGGAGGCGGGTCCTGTCATGGCCGTCTGTGGGCAGGGAGGCGGGTCCCGTCACGGCCGTCTGTGGGCAGGGAGGCGGGTTCCGTCACGGCCGTCTGTGGGCAGGGAGGCGGGTCCCGTCACGGCCGTCTGTGGGCAGGGAGGCGAGTCCCGTCACGGCCGTCTGTGGGCAGGGAGGCGGGTCCCGTCACGGCCGTCTGTGGGCAGGGAGGCGGGTCCCGTCACGGCCGTCTGTGGGCTGGGAGGCGGGCCCGTCCCTGCGGACAAGGGGAGGGTCCCGCCCCGGCCGTCTGTGGGCTCGGAGGCGGGCCCCGTCCCTGCAGACAAGGGGGAGGGTCCCGTCCCGGCGGCCCCACAGGGAAAGTAATCTCTGCTGGGAGCACCGTGCCGGCCGGCCGGCTGCGTGCCTCGTGATTGGTTCGGCGCGGTCTTATCCCGACACTGGTGATTGGCTATTGACGCTTGGCCACGCCGAGAGGAAAGGTCAAACACGTGACGGATACGTCCCATGAGGGTGGGACACGTGACTGGCACGTCCCATGAAAGGTCGAACACGTGGCGGAGACGTTCTATGAGGGTAGGACACGTGACAGGGACGTCCCATGCAAGGTAGGACACGTGACGGGGACGTCCCATGAAAGGTAGGACACGTGACGGAGACGCCCTTGGCCCCGACTTAAATAAGTTCAGATTGTCGCGGCTACTGAGCACATGACCTTCTGCATACTGCTGACTGGACTGCAGCAGACTTACCGTAGCAGACTTACCGTAGCAGACTTACCGTAGCAGACTTACCGTAGCAGACTTACCGTAGCAGACTTACCGTAGCAGACTTACCGTAGCAGACTTACTGTACACAGAACGAAACGTGCAGGGTCTGAAGTGTGGAGAGTGTGATTGTGTTCTGCGCAGATTTTGATGTGAATTGAAACAAAGATCAGACCGGAAGCCATCCGCCTGCCGGAAAAGCGCTATTCGTGCAAGTCTTCCCGTTTATAGTAAGAGGTGTCATGTTTAGTTCATCACAACAGAGAACTTGCCAAGCGAGAACAGGGAACCCCATGCCAACAATACAAACCATAATTGAGTGGGGCAATGACTCATATTGAAATGACATGCATGCTTATTAGATACAATATAGGTAAGTTCTGGGATCTGTCCATCACAATATAATTGTCCTTTATCTCAGTCACTCGTACCGTCTTGCTCTCATTCCGCACCTCCGTATAGGAGGCACGCTTAGAAAGGCTTCCTTCTGCCAACCCTGGTGACCCTGCAGGCTATCAGGCTCTGGCGACTAACGGCACTGGCAAACGGCACATCTCACTCGCCACTGCGGACATATCGCGGCACTTACGACAGGATTCACAGCGATGCCGACGCCGAGAACCGTCATCTCGCAGCTCTGTTCGACGAGGAGCGCACAGCAACAGAGTTCACTGCGAAAATGGTGACCACGACCGCTCCAGTATGTCGACAACTCATGTTTACTATAATAGTCCATCGCTCTACTCCAAACATTTATTCTTTTTGACGGGTTATTCGGTGTTCAGTTTTCCAAGTAAAAGTGGCACTGTGGCGATCAGCTTTCTTCGACTCGAACAGCAGCAGATTTCCGGTGGTGAAAAAGTTGCGCTGCGCTACCCCCAGATTGTTTTGGTGTCAGCCGCATTAGCCTTCGGCGCCGCGCCCCCGACCGAGCGCTTGGCCATACCAACTGGGGCATCAATAGGAACAATCAAACGCCCATTCGAACATGGCAATAGCACCGATGTTGAAAGTGTACCCGATGCTCCCACTTACGACCTCCCCATCCTTGACCAACTCACCGTCCCGAGTACCGCAATTAGATCAGCCCTGGAAGACCTAAAAGTCCATAAGGCGTGTGGTCCCGATAACATCAGTGCACGGATAATCAAGGAGTGCTCTGTTCAGCTGGTGACCCTCTTGTCAATCCTTTTCAAGTTGTCAGTGCAGCAGGGTATTTTCCCGAGTAGATGGGCCGAAGCCAACATAGTGCCCA
This sequence comes from Chirona hameri, assembly GCA_036785665.1. NCBI lineage: Eukaryota > Metazoa > Arthropoda > Thecostraca > Balanomorpha > Balanidae > Chirona > Chirona hameri. Next base: position 28,182 of record JAXIVJ010007066.1, read on the forward strand.
TTTTTAAGAAAGGGTAAAAAATCCACCTTCGAACTATCGAGCAGTGTCCCTCCTGCCGCTAATAGGGAAAATCCTGGAAAGAGTAGTTACAGCAATCTTCTAAATCACGTTAAACCTGCCTTGATACATTCACAACACGGCCTCCTACTGCACCGCTCAAGTGAAAAATTTAGTTGTCTTCTAAAAACAGTTTGGGAGTCCATATCACACAGCGGCCAAACAGATGTAATATACACGGACTACTCAGCGGCCTTTCGAAGCGTAAACCATACATTGTTACTTCACAAGCTGCACCACTCATATCACATATCGGGCACCGTGCTAAAATGGCTCTCGACCTATCTAAAAAAACACAAACAACGAGTCGTTGTAAATGGAAGGTGCTCCGACTGGACAAACGTGATCTCCGGAACACCTGAAGGAAGCATTATATCGCCATTACTTTTCGCTTTGTATGTTAACGAATTGCTTGACAAAATGCCGACCAATTGTTTGCTATTCGCCGATAAAGTCAAATTGTATCACAAAATTTCAACCCCGAACGACTCACTTTTGCTGCTAAGTGATCTGGACAGTCTTTGCCAGTGGTCTGCTGACTGGAAACTTAATCTCAATCCGACAAAATGTAAGTCATTCACTATGACTTTGAAACGATCTCCCATTTCAGTGACTTACAAAATCAATGAAACACCCTTGGAACACTTATCTTCAATCTGTGACCTTGGAGTATGGCTAGACGCTAAGCTCACATTTAGAGACCACATCAACTTCACGGTTGCCAAGGCAAACAGAGCACTGGGTGTGATGATGAGATCCCTTCATACTGGTTGCTCGCGGCGCCTTGAAACGGGAGCCAATATTGGCAGCATATCTCGGTAACGTGCGCTCCATACTCGAGTACGGATGTGTGATATGGGGAGGTGCAGCAGCAACACAGCTCGATCGGTTGGACCGTGTCCAACACAAGTTTCTTATCTGGTTCAAGTCACATATCCATACCCCTCACCATTCACACTCACCCTCACATTCATATTCAGATATTTTACAGTCTTTTAATATCGCCTCGCTTGCTCAGAAAAGAGTGCAGTATGACATACTATTTGTACATAGAACCTTCTCAGGACGGATCGAGTCTTCTTTGCTTCTTCAAAGCTTTTCCTTGCAAATATCAACACGGCATACCCGCGCAGCATCGTTCACAATCCTGCACGTCCCATTCGCTAGAGTGGAAACTGTTAAACGTGCCGTCTTTGCGCGGACGCCTCGCAACACCAACCTATTCCTGTCTGCCTGTCCTGCATCAGACCTTTTCAATGATACCTTAGGAGCTTTTAGAATGCAGGTGAAATAATATGTCATGAGTATGGCGGTATAGGCTGCACAACACTGGTGGCGATGAGTTAGGATTGTGTGTGGGCGTGTGTGAGGTGAGCATGTGAGTTTTATCACTCTTATTTTACTGCTGGAGTTTTCTCATTTACCGATATTACCGTCTTCTTTTACGAGCGTACACAATCGTTTTTTCACAAGCGTTTTTCAAAACGCTTCACGTACAAGCGTTTTCTTATGTCTCAAAGCATGCCTGTGAACTATTGTTCACCTATGTTTATTTTTAACCTATTCATATTTACTGTTTCATGAACTTTTGTTCTATTTTAGTATCACATTTTCGTTATCATATTTTCCTCGTCTGTTATCAACTGTGTGCGTGTGTGTGCTGCTGTCGTGTCGTCGCGTGTTTTAATTACTCGACTTAAGTTGTATGCCCCCAAATACTGTTCAAGGGGGAGGCAAACTATGTTTACCCCCCCCCCCCCCCCCCCCCCCCCACAAGATGTGAAGTTTAATACATGCTATATTTGCGTTTTTAGAACGGTACTGGGCAAATTTGGCCAAATTTGGCGGCGCCGCGCGCCACCGTTTTCCCCTATTCTCGAAAAACCTCAGGTGGGTGGAGGGAGGGTGCGGGGGGCAAAATGACCCCCACCAGAGCGAAGATTAACCCGGCATTGACTATTCGATTACAACTATGATCACCCAAAGTGCTGCCGAAGTGCACCCGCATGAGCTAAAGTGAGATACACATCCCGCATGAGCTAAAGTGAGATTGTTGACAAAGGTCAAGGTCAAGGCCAGGTCACAAAAGGTCACTATGCTCAAAATATCTACGAAAGTCATGCAAGACATGTTTTATGGGTTATGTTCCACGTATAATTCGACTGTGATAGTCCTTTTTTACTACGACTTCATTACGTGAAGTTAATGTCAAGTTCAGGTCAAGTTCAGGTCACTGAAGGTCATTTTGTTTTTAATTGGTTAATCTAAATAAAAAAGGCATGTTCCTAGACCAGTTTTGTCTCAGAAATATAGTGGTGCTATTTATCTGTCTGTATCTGGTCAATGAAAACCCCTAAACGCAATTTTTAAATATGACGTCATGAGTTACCCATACTTTAGATGCCATAGAGTCATTCTTCGTCAAATCGCACAAGAAATTAATTCCCCGACCCCTTTCGATTTCAATACAATTTAGGGAACGTGTAGCACCTAATGAACAATCATCATGCACAAACTTTCAGCTTTATTCGACCTCTGAGGTCAGAGTTACGGGTCATCTTAGGTCGCACGTTTTTACCGACATTTTATCATTGAAAAACGCATATTTTGGCAAAAAAAATATTCTAGGAAGGTACCACCAGAGCTTACCATATATGATTGTATGATACCATATATGATACCATATATGATTGGACTATGTATTACTTCCATGGACTTCCATGACCTAAATTTGACTTTGACCTGACTAGGTCAAAGTCAACAATTCAAGTTTTTCTTATGTTTACCTGCCACAAAATGCACCAACATTTAACACTAGAGTGGTTGCATCATCGTCTCAAAACATGTGCAAAAGAATGGCGGAAACTTAAACACTTTTTAAGATATGGGTATTTTAGTATTACTATGTCTCGCCGGTTGAACGTACCCTGTGGCTATCTTCCATGAATTGATTCTCTCTCAACAAGGATTCACAATACATGTTCCCCATTACACCTGGTAACAAAATAGGTGCACACGTCACCAGTGGTGCCCACAACGTAACTGCACAGTTTCAAGACGACATGTCCCGACTTGACATCTGACACGCCGCGCCGGCGCGACATAGTTATACTAAAATACCCATATCTTAAAAAAAGTTTTTAAGTGACCGCCATTCTTTTGCACATGCTTTGAGACGATGATGTAACCACACTCGTGTTAAATTTTGGTGTATTTCAAGGCAGGCAAACACAGTAATAACTCGATTTTTTAACTTTGACCTAGTCAGGTCAAAGGTCATGACTTTTGTCGAAGTTCATGTGAAATCATGGAAATACATTGCAATGGACATTCATTTTCCTATTCAATCGCGGCAATCGCAACTTCATATCGATATCGGCAAAAAACGTGCGACCTAAGATGGCCTCTCTGACCTAAGACGACCTCTCTGTAACTCTGACCTCAGAGGTCGAATAGAGCTAAAAGTGTGTGCATGATGATTGTTCATTGGGTACTAAACGTGCCCCAAATTTCATCGAAATCAAAAGGGGTCGGGTTCAAAACTGCCCATTCTTGTGCGATCTGACCCATAAGTCAGTCCAAAATGGTGACATTCTGAAATTTGATATGGTAATTTCCCATATGTGGTTCTGAGACATATATTCCGGCTTTTTGAATATCTTTGAAAATTTTGATTTTGTGGGCATCCCCCCCCCCATTTTTGTTTTGTTTTGGGGAGAGGTAAAATAAATCACAAATCTGAGATAGCTAAGTTGTAGCCCTTGCCATTTCCTATCTTTTCACGTTTTTTTTTATTGTATTTTGCTCAAAATATGGCATTTTTACGGTCTGTTACATCCCCCCCCCCCCAGTCAATGACGGGTTAATTTATAAGTTTAATAATTATCACGTTTACAGCTGTCCTTATTTCATTCTTTCTATCCAGCACCATTTCGGTCAAGCAAGTCCACAATACAACAGTCGGTCCAAATCCATCTTTCTTCCTGTAGGTCCTTGCCGTTCTTCCGGTTACAACGGTGGAGGCGGAGAGGGTGTTCAGTAAGGCAGAGAAGACTCATGCTCTCTCCGAGCGACAATGACCGACCTCCAGATGGAGGCGGAGAGGGTGTTCAGTAAGGCAGAGAAGACTCATGCTCTCTCCGAGCGACAATGACCGACCTCCAGATGGAGGCCCTGATCATGTGCCAAGCCCACCGAGACCTAATGCCATCCGTCAGCAAAGTCGTTGACTTATTTGCGCGATCGGGAAGTCGCCGGCTAGATTTCAGGCTGCCTCTGTAAGCAGGTAAGCAACCATGGGGGTCGCCGGCGAGGGGGGGGGGGGCGGGGGACAGAGGGGGACGCGTCCCCCCAGTTCAAAAATCAGGGGAGGGGGGGGGGGGGGGGACGTCCCCCCAAGAAAGCAGACTTCCTTGATTGTTTTTGGCTGAATCCGTTCCAAAGGATATTAAACTTAATTTATTCTTAGCTCAAATTGCATGTCATTTTTAACCATATATCGTTGAGTCCTTTCTTTGTGCTTAAATATGTAGGTACTTAATTACTTTGTAGAAAATACAATTATGATATGGCAGCTAAAAGTTGGTACAAAAGATTGACTTCTGCCATGATTGAATGCCAAGTTCATCCATTCATTCACCATTCATTCCAATACAATTCAGCCAAGGTAGCGAATAGCGTGACGTCATGGGTACATCCATAAATATGCTGGGTTAAAAAAGCAATCAGTTTTATGCTTTAGTCCTTGTGAGCCGCTGGAATTGATATTACTGAGTGCTATAGCAGCATGCTTGGTATAATTTCAATGTTTAAAACAAAAAATGTAGTCCGAATGTTTTGTATGGATGGATTTCCGAGGTCAGGACCCGCGCTAAGCAGAGCTTGTTGTGCAGGTTCTGACCTCACCACCCGATCGCGCATTTCCTGTTGGCCGGCAGAATTTAGAGACGAAAGTTTTACGTGCCCGACATACCTGGACACGGTCCGCCCCGTTCACTGACGTCACCTGACCTTGAGTGCGACCGCTGCCACCGGCCGCAGGTCATCCCAGTCAGGAGCAAATAGCAAGCGCCGAAGCGACTCGAACCCGGGGTGCCACTACCGGGATAGGTCAGAAGTCCAGCGCTCTCCCACTGAGCTACAGGGGCGAACATAGATGGTTATGGTTAAACCATGGTAATGGTTAAAGAGCTCTTCTACACACTGGTGGATCAGGGGGGGGGGCACCGAGGCCATGCACAAGTACCAATCTAGGGATTGTTTTTTTATCGCGCTGAGTAGGGGGGGGGGTGTCATCCCTATAGTGGGCCATAGGTAAAGCCATTGTTACAAAATGCTGCCAATGAGACGTCATTGGCATGGTAAAATCTGATTAGTTATGAAACGCCCCCTTCTAACTCGGCTCCTATCACCTATGGAGAGTAGACGGAATCCAAAAACACTGTTCGACAGCTCGTCAAAAATCATTTCGAAACTATTTGGTCATTTTTGGCTCAGGTCAATTTTGAGGTCACCAGATGTCATCAAATGTCAGATTTTCCAGTTTAAGGACTTCGCTCCAGAAACCCCAAATATTTCGGGAACTAGGAGGAGCATAGCTTATAGCTAGGGGCAAACAAATACAAATAAATCGAAATCTATAAAAAAATGCAATCGCCATTGGTGTCCGCACATTTTAGCTCAGGTCAATAGTTTAGGCTCCAGAGGTCAACAAAGGCCAAAAGGCTATTTTTTTGGTCAAAATGTTTTTCGAAAATGACTTTTGTCTAATAAGATAAGGTAATAATTTTTACCCCATCATGTTTGCTCGTCAAGGCGCTTCGAATCATATTCATGCAGACCAGGTTAGGTCAACATAAGGTAATAATTTTGACCCCATCATGTTTGTCTCGTCAAGGCGCTTCGAATCATATTCATGCAGACCAGGTTAGGTCAACATAAGGTAATAATTTTTACCCTATCATATTTGTCTCGTCGAGGCGCTTCGAATCATATTCATGCAGCCAGGTTAGGTCAACTTATAAATTTGAAGTCACGTCAAGGTCAAGTGATGACTCGAGTAGGTCATGTTGTGTATTGAAAGACGTGTCTCGACGAGACAAACATATTGGTGCCAGTTTCACTGCTCCATCTTCAGTCTGTCGAGAGTGGATCGTGACGTCACGCCCGTCCAAGGCCGGCCGCCCCGGCCCCAGGTAGCCGCGGGCAGCCAATCAAGGCCCGGCGGTGCCCAGACTTTCCCAGCGAGACCTCAACCGTGCCGTGCGATCTGCCATTCGTCGCGACAGGCGTGCCGACATACAGCGCCGAATCTCCAAGCAGGGCCCGACCTCGACCTGGCACAACCTGCGGTCTGTAATTAGTGGTAAGAGGGCGAGGCTCAGGGTGCAGCCTGACACGTCGGTCGATCACCTCAACGAATTATCTGTCTCTGTCGGTCCCAACGTAGCTGCGGAGATTGCCAGCCTGAGTGCAACCCCTGAGCTCGCCTGCCGCCTACCCCGAGTCGGCGCCTGTGCTTCTACAGTCTCACCAGTCACACTCACCATGCTTGGAAATACCTTGTTTAGTATGCGGAGTTCTGCTGTGTGTGGAGCGGATGGACTGTGTGCTTACGTCCTAAAGGCCAGTTCCCGCTGTCGGTGGTGTTCTCCTTCACGTCATCAATTCCTGCCTTGCCACGTCCGATTATCCCGACTCCTGGAAACACTCCATCATCCACCCCATCTTCAAATCCGGCGCCCCTTCCGATCCGTCAAACTTCCGTCCTATTTTCATCATCCCCATCATCAGCAAAGTGGTTGAGCGTGTTGTACAGCGCCAGCTGTACAGCCAGCGCCAGCTACCTGTCCTTTACATCATCTCCTCCCCCCCCCTCAGCACGGTTTCCGTCCCCGCCATTCAACCGAAACCGCGCCGACGACGGTCACCGATCACATTCTCAGCGCTACCGATAGCGGCGAAATATCACTTTTATGCTTGATCGACTTAAGCAAATGTTTCAACGTGATAGACCACGACATTCTGCTTCGCAAATTGCAACTGTACGATATCGACACCACCTGGTTCAGCGCGTACCTCCGTGGTCACACGCAGAGTGTGGAGCTCAAGGACGGCGCTGGTCGTACGCGGACTTCGCGGCCGCTCGCCAACCGCATGGGCGTGTTCCAGGGATCTGCACTGGGCCCACTACTGTTTACCGTGTTCGCGAATGACCTGTCACTGTATTCCGAGGCAGGGGCGAAGTTTCCTATACACTTGGTGGGGCGGGCGCCCCACCAACATTGGTTTTTTCCCCACCAACATTGATTTTTGCCCCACCAACTTTAAAAGAAACTGGAGCTGGTCAATATACTTGCACAAGTATTCAGTGGTTTTCTGTCCATTTCCTGTCTTGGTAATGTTTGATGGAGTGGAAGGCATTGTGGTTTCAATTAACTTGAAAATGATATTTGTTGGCTGTATGCCCTCTGCTATTCCTTCCTGATATTATGGAGTGTAAAAATGGATAGTGTGCAGCAATGGTTTAATTTATATGTTGATTGTAGCCTTTTGGAGTAAATTTAACTATATAAAATGATGTCCATGCAAGGTGTATTTTGGTTTATTGTACCAGACAATTAACATATTTTTGGAGATAAAATCAGTCCTCTCTAATCTCTTGGTGCTAAAATCACAGTTTTCAAGGCAATGCTATTTAGAAGAAGAAAACAAAAACATTAGAAGTCTTTTTTTGTTGTGGCAAATGCTGCATGAATGTTTCATATAAAAATGATAAATTATTGTTATGTATCAGAGTTGTGTTGTACCTGCTTCAAGTACAATTATGGCCAATATTTTCTCTTTTTTAAATTCTGTAACCATTTTCCATTTAGTGTACACATTCACTGGCAGTGACTTTTGATGTTGCATAGCATGTAAGTATTGAATCACAAAGTATCTCTTATATGCTTTGTTGAGTGTTGTAAGAGGGGTGCATACCAACCTACCATCTTCCATATTTTGACAAATGACCTTCCTGAAGATGCTAAAAAAATACCCAAGGAGGGAGAAATCTTTTTTCCCCAAGGACCTGTTTCAGTGCCTTGGTGTCTGGTATGCTGATGTTGTGTTGTTGATGCTGCTATAGTCTGCCTTCCTGAGCAGAGATGTGCCACGTCCTTGGTGTAAGTGTCAATGTCCCTTTCCTGTCTTGGTAATGTTTGGTGGAGTGGAAGGCATTATGGTTGCAATTAACTTGAAAATTATATTTGTTGGATGTATGCCCTCTGCTATTCCTTCCTGATATTAGGGAGTGTAAAAATGGATAGTGTGCAAAATATGGATTTATTTATTTGTTGATTGTAATCTTTTGGAGTAGAGTTAAATATTTCAAATTACCTATGACCTTGAAAAGTGCATTTTGGTTTATTGTACTAGACAATTAGCAGCTTTTGGGATTTAGTGCGCCGAGTCACTCGATCTCCCAGGTTAACGCGCTAGTGACGTGTTACCGGGACTCACCGAAGCATCTTAAAGGAAATAGTTCACCTTCGGAAAATTTTCAGAACACGATTTTATTATATTTTTTAATACAGTTTCTTTTTTTCTTTTCAAAAATGGTCCTACATCGCGCCAATTCAGGACAGAAGGTCGTAAATTATTAATGTTATGGTGGGCGTTATTGGTCTGCGCATGCTCAGACCAGTGCTGGCACTCTCAGACGGTACGGTATATCATATATGCGCCGCATTCCTTCGCCAAAAAGCCAAATATCTTCGACTGGAGTCTTTTCAGCCAATAAAAGTTGCAGATAAGGATTTTTCAACACGGGCTACAAAACTGCTATTTCAGTTCAAAATCCCATGTTGAAGGTGCCTTTAAGGGATTTCATTTTGCCCAACCAACTATTTTTGAATAACTCCACCCATGTTCCGAGGGTGCGTTAGTGGTGCAGTATGCGGACGATACGCAGAGCGTGGTTTCGGGCCGAAAGTGTGAGTTACCAGCACTTATCTCACGCATGTTGACCTCCCTTGCATCCCTCGACAGGTGCTCCGCGCGAATGCTCTTAAAGTAAACGTGTCAAACACTTAGCTGATTACTTTAGGAAACCGCCAAAATTTGCGTAATCTTCAGAACTTTCATGTGTCTTTCCGAGACGCTGCTCTCGTACATACCATGCAATGAGGTGAAAAATATCGGATTCTTTTTGACATAACCTTGTCCTGGGATGCTCACGTGACCTCCATCAGTCGCCGCTGTATCGGAATGTTGGCCGGTCTCTCGCATGTGTGTCACCACTTGTCCGACGGTGTCATCACGACACTGGTGTCAGCTCTCGTTCTCTTGCAGATCCGCTACTGTCTCTCGGTGTACGGTAACGGCTAACAGAAAACAAAATCGACATAATCTAGATTATCAATTTTGGCGTTCGTGTGATCTTCGGGAGGCGCAAATTTGACCACGTTTCCGACCTGCGTGAGAGGCTGGGCTGGCTCCAGACACGTCAACTAGCGGAGTTGTGTACACTGTGCTTAACGCACAAGGTACTGAGGTACGACGAGCCTGAAGCGCTGGCATCTGTTCTCCAAGTGAACGGTGCCGTGCGACAGCGAGTACCAGACTGCTTCACGTTCCCCGATCCAGCACGGAGGCCGGGGAAAGACGTTTTTGTAGTCGTGCTCCCAGCATGTACATTGTACAATTGTATTCCAGCTGGGGTCGAGGAGCTCGGACCCCGAAGCTTCTGCCGAGCACTAAAACGTGAACTTTTAGCCGCTGCGGCTGAGTGAGCGACTGCCGCGTGACTGCACTGGGCATGCCGATGTACTTTGTGAATGGTTTTAAGTGATGTGTTTCAGAGCGATTGTGAGTGTCAGTTGTCCCCTCCCCTTGTGTTTCCCATCTTGACTCGGGACTAAATAGCCACTACTTTAGTGGACAACCCGACGACCGTGAATATACGAATATACGAGTTATTGACAAAAAAGTGTTGGTGAACTCAGATGGCCTCTGCCAACCCTGTAGGGGTCACTGAATACGAATTGTACCTGGTTCATCAAAAATGGCCTATGATAACATTATCCAGCAGGAGTTGGACTGATATCATGCGTATCCTCGGAAAAGGAAACATTTGAATATTTCCCCATTGACTTATAATGGGGAGGTCACGAAATTGACCCGACCTTTGGTCACAGATATAACAACAACAAAAAAACGAGATAAACGAATTGTAGGTACTTATGACCTTATGAAATCTTGTAAGTATGTAACCTATCGGCCAAAAACTATGGCCACAAACGTAAAACACAAACGAACGACCACAAACGTCTTTGGAGGTGGGGTCACGTGACCTGGCTTGGTGACCTGACCTGATGACCTGAGGCCCAAAATTTCATACAATGTTGGTAATAATGCCCAAACACCGGTGACGAAAAAGGCGGCGCTGCGCCGACGTTTTTCCGCTATCCTCGAAAAACCTTAGCGAGGCGTCTAAACGCCCCCCCCCCCCTTACCCCGGCTCGGCGCGGGTTAATACTACGCTCGGTCAGACCCGAGGGATTCCGGCCAGGCTGTGCAGTAAGAGTGACGGACGCACTAGATGTACCATTGCCAGACCACATTGCACCCTTCTGCATTATATCTAACATAAAAGCATGGTTAAAAGCCGCCCAAAAACGATTCCCGACTATCGTCCATTATATAGAGCATGGACGGCGGCGACTGAGTTACCATCCCAATGACGTCATCCACTGGCCGCGGGGGACGGTAAAACAAACGCAGATGGCTTTACCTGGTTATAAGGCCTTGGCGCTGAGGACCCGACCCCCCCCCCCCCCCCCCCCAGTCAACGACTTTTCGCCGTTGACGATCCGACGCCACCCCCCCCCTCCGGTCAACGACTTTCCGCGCTAACGATTTGGCGTCACCCACCCCCCGTTAATAACTTTAAAACGCAAAGTTTGGCCTCCCCACACTCGAATCCTAGATCCACCGGTGAAGGGGGGGGGGGGGGGAATGCCCCATCCCAAAGGAACATGGGGACATTCAATACAAATACAAGTATTCCTCCCACCCCTCGTTACGATTCTTTCGTTCGGGCTGTGGACCCCCCCTGGTCAACGAATTTTTGCGCTGACGACCCGATGCCAGCCCCCCCCCGTCAACAGCTTTTCGCTGATAAAACGGAGAGCAAAATTTTAGTCCTCCAAACTTGATCCGCCAGTGCCTGAGTCTTTGGCCTTCCCCAAACGGAGTGGCTGGATACGCCAGTGTCTCTACAATCCATGCTAAGTAAGTTTTTGTGTGGAAATATATCATAGTGGGGTAGCTAATTCAAGGGCGATAGCGATAGCGAAGAAGATTCGCGAAAATAAGTGTCCACGAACACTCGCTAAAATAAGTTCCCCTCCAGGGGCAGATCCAGGGGGCCAAGGAGCCATGGATATGCCAAGGGGCCATGGCCCCCAAAGGTCCTGAAACCGTGATCCCCCCCCCCCCCCCCCCAACACGGCCGGACGTACAGCTATGTATGGCTGACACGGCCCGCTCTGCCCCCCCCCCCCCCGTTCAACAACTTCTCGCTAACGACCTGCTACCCACTGGCGGATTCAGGGCGGGAAGAGGGGAATTAGAGACAAATGCCCCCTCACAGGAACGTGGGGGGGGGGGGGGGGCATTCACTACAAGTATGCCCTCCGCACGTTCCTGCATGGGCTGTAAGAAGTGATAACCCGCGCCACGCTGGGGTGCAGAATCTGCCCCCCCCCCCCCCCTCCAGGATTTTCTCAAGAACTTGAAACTAATATATATATATATATATATATATATATATATATATATATGTCGACGTGAACCTTTCCATACCTTATGCTGCATCCATTCTACGTCTTCTCACAAAATTTCAATGCAATTGGTGGAGTGCTTTGGGAGATAATGACGTTTTAGTGGCGTCATGTCCTGTCATTTTTCGTCTAAAAACGATGAATGTTTGAAAAATCGTAGAAAATCGAGTAATGAAGCAAATTGCAAACACAAAATGTAAAAATCAAGCAAAAGACATTTTCTTCAAAATGTCTATCTCAGATTTACTGAAATTTTGAGATATTTACTCCTAACATAATTTTTTCTTCTTCTTTCGGACAAAAATACCTAAAATCAACATTTCAAGGATATTTGTATAAACAAACTGAATATGTATTGGATAACCAGGTATGAACGATATCCAAACCAAATTTCAAAGCAATATCTTCATTTTGTACTTACTTATAGCTCCCAAGAATAAGTAACTCATGACGTCATTTTTTTAAGTTGTATTTTTCGGCTTTTAGTGACAAGATACAGATAAATAATGCCACCACTGTATTTCTGAGACAAATTTGGTCTAGAAACATGCCTTTTTACTTAGATTAATCAATTTCAAATGTTTTCCATATAGGACCTGACCTTGACCCGATGACCATTATATGGGGTCAGGTTGTAACAAAGGCTGCTACTATCGAATTATACGTGTAAAATAACCCATAAAACATTTGTCACATGGTTTGCGTAGACCTCTTGCAAATAGTGACCTTTCGTGACCTGACCTTGACCTTTGCTTACAATTTCACTTTCGCTTATGTGGGAAATTCATTATACCTTTGAGAGCACTTTGTACGAGAATAGTCGCAATCTAAGGCTTTGGATGGAAAGTATGGCTCATTAACTCAAATACCTCGATTTTGACCCTTGCCCTGGCTGTGACCTCACATGTGACCTTATTTTGACAATTTCGCGTAAGCTCTCAATGCGCCTCATTGAGAGCTTTCGATTGCTGCTTTGTGCCTCTCGCTTCGGTTATTGGATCGGAAGATAACGAGGGGCGTGTTCGGCAGAATACCCCAGCGGGGCGCGGGATAATTAGGCAAAAACTACCCCCCCCCCCCCCCCGGTTAACGACTATTTTGCGCTGAGGACCCAACGTCACCCTCCCCCGTAAAGTTTTTGTATCGCGCTGACGAACCGACGTCACTCCCTGCTCAACGACTTTTCTAGCTGACGACCCGACGCTATCTCCCCCCCCCCCCCGGTCAACAATGTTTCGCAGATGAAGCTGAGCGTAATTTCTGCCCCCCCCCCCCCAACTCGAACCCTAGATCCGCCAGTGCTGCTACCTCGCCCAACCCCAGTCAACAACTTTTGCTTTTGACTGCGACTGTGACTGCGTCCCCCCCAGTAAAAAAAATACGTGGCGACGCCCCTGTTAAAGCAACCCTAGATGCTCCTCGGAGAGGTTACTTCGTCTGCGTGTGTCGTGTCTATGCCCGTCGAGATGCGTAAATGGCCTCGAGGTCCGAGAGCAGGGGCATATTTTGTCAAGAACCTGGCAACGGAAGCTGATCATCCTATCCGTATGCGGTGCACATATGGGTATAGGGTAGCTAAAGTTTCTTGAAATGCATATCGAATTTGACGCCATGATCGGGTCATCTCACATCTGTATTATTGTTTTGAATGCCGGAAGTGAGACTGGTTCGATCATGTTTGACGTCTTCGCCTTTAGTTCTTTTTTATCGGAGCCCAATAGCTAATAACGACACACATTTGTGCAGTGAAATGCGTATTTATTTTTCCGGTCGGACCAACCCATCGCGTCGGTTAACCCGCGCCGTGCCAGTGCTCGGCGCCACCTTCGCCGTGCCGGGGGTGGATTCGACGCCCCCCTCTAACTCGGCTTCTATGGGACGTAGACAAAACCAAAGACACCGTTCGAAAGCTCGTCAGAATCCATTTTGAAACTATTTCAGGCAATTTTTTTCTCAGGTCAATTTTGAGGTCACCAGAGGTCATCAAGGGTCAGATTTTCAAGTTTTAGGACTTCGCTCCAGAATTTCCCAGATAGCTCAGGAACTTTGATAGCTAGGAACAAACAGAAAAACAATGGAAAGCTCTTGAAATATAAAATCTGCCACGTGTCCTCAGATTTGAGCTCAGGTGAATAAATAGTTTAGGCTCCAGAGCTCATCAAATGTCAAAAAGGCTATTTTTTTAGCAAAACAGATTTCACAAATATCCTTTTACCTAACAAAGATAGGGCAATAATTTTGACTCCATCGTGTGTTTCTCGTCAAGAAACTTCGCATCATATGAATGATGACCAGGTTAGGTCAACTTAAAAAAATGACCTCAGGTCTAGGTCAAGTGGTGACCCAATTAGGTCATGTTGCACATTGGGAGACGTGCCTCGACGATACAAACACATTGGTGCCAGTTTCACTCCTCTATCTTGATTTTGTCGAGAGTTATTGGCAACAAAGTGTTGGTGACCTCGGGTGACCTCATCTGACCCTGTAGGGGTCACTGAACAAAAATTGAACCTGGAACTTCACGAATGGCCTATTATAACATGATCCAGAAGGAATTGGGCTGATATAATTCGTATCCTCAGAATATGAAGCATTTGATTATTTCCCCATTGACTTATAATGGGGAGGTCACGAAATTGACCCGACCTTAGATCACCGATATTAAAAATCCGTGATACAGATATTGTAGGTACTATTACTCTTATAAAATCCTGTAAGTACGAAATCGATCGGCCAAAAACTGTGGCTGTGGTGCGACCGGAAACATTTTTAGAGGTGGGGTCACGTGACCTGGTCTGGTGACCTGACCTGAGATGACCCGAATTTTCGCTATCCTCGAAAAGACTTAGGGGGCGGGGGCGTCTAAACGCCCCTCCCGGCACGGCGTGGGTTAAAGGAAACTGTTCACCTTTAAAAAAACTAAAAAAAGTTCATAAATGATTGAGAGAAGCTAGAAATTAATTACCATGTTACTAGTAAGCCATACAAATATATATGAACGCGGAAAAAGCAAATTAAAATGTCAGTTATTTGGTTCCAATTCAGATTTTCCTCTGAATGGAGTGAATTAATGAGAAATCAGATTGCTAAGAAGCACACAATGTCATCGTGACAACATCTGCACGTGCGTGACGTATAATTCCACTAAGAATATTGCTTAGAAAAGTGTTTATCGACTATTATCACGATATATCTCTCAAAGCTCATTCGGGCAATGAAGAGAATAAGGTACTGAAACAGCATGTTCTTGTCCAGCGCTATATATTTCAATGTTTATAATACTTATTCCCAAGCCATACGTCATAATCATACGTCAAATCAGCCAATCAGCGATGGGAGACTCGACGGATACTCGTTCCGGCTTCTAGGACTCCGGTAAGCCAATTTTAATTAATTAAGGGGTTTCTATGAAGATGTGAAAGCTTCTCAAGTCAATTTTCGAGCATGGAGAACAGCTTGGCTATCTCAACTAAAAAAACCCATTGACAAGATGAACTGTTCCCTTTAAGGTACTATCCGAGATTCGGAGCTGGAAATTCTGAAGAAAACTACGATTTATTTGATGCTCCAAGTTCTGTTTTAAATTTCTATGTTAGCTTCTTTCCACTATCATTCCACTTTTTCTATATCCCAAAAGGTCGAAAACCTAAAAAAAGACACCAAAATATCAAAATAAAGAAATCATTAGAAATCGTGTGCTTGCAAAATAAAGTAGCCCAAATCCGGGAAGCGATTCGAAATTGGGGGTAGGTAAGGTCCGCTCAAACAGGTTGCCCATCCCCCAAAACGGCCGGCTGGATCCACCCAATTGTACCTATATGTGGGCGGGAACATCATATTGCCGACGGCCTTTGTTTTGCTGCGGCAACTGCATGCGCCGCTAGCCAGTTCGCCGTGTTTTAAGTGAATTAACTCACAGCATCGGGAAAACGTTATTTTTCAAATGATTGTAGTTAACTCTCATTTTCGATTTCTTTATAGTGTATATTCATAACAGCATGGTAGCGAAAATGTAGCATTAAGTATGTATGAACCTACGCCAACCCTATTACACTATCTTATTTTGACCAATTGTATTACCAACTTTTAGCGAATTTTGCCCAAGTTCAGTGTCATTTTTGTGACCGACTAACTCGAGCCAACTCACCTACCGAGCGGGCCAGTGCCAGGCCATTTCGACTATTGCCGCGGCCGCCAGGCTAACACTAATACCTGCGCCTGGATGACGTGTATGGCAGCGGGCGTACAGCTCGAGGCAATCAGCCAAGTGGCCTGGCCGCCTTTACACTAGCAGTACAAGGTACTGCGGCAGGGCGAGCCTGATTCGCTCGCGAGCTTGTTTGCCCGGTGCCGTGACGAACGAGAGAGAACCACCCGGCAGGACAGACTCCTGCGTCTCCCCAGACCGATAACCGAGGCTGGCAAACGACGATTTGGATATCATGCTCCAGCGTTGTACAACGCACTGCCTGCCTGTGTCACCGAAATGAGACGGTGACCCCGTGGCCCGTTTACATGAGTGAGCGAAACTGACGATAAGCAAAACATACGTAATTTGTACTCATGTAAACGGGTCCTGGCGGGGAGAAACTGACGATCTGGCAGCTGACTTATCGTAAATGTACACTAGCGCTATCGGAAATTTACGTTAGACGACTGACAACGAAACGTATGAACTATTCTTTCATTTTGTTTATAGATATTTTACAGAAATTTAGTTAAAATCGGAAAGCTTGTTAAAAATAATATGCGGAATATTTGTATTTATGTTCTCAAAATATTTTGTAACTAATAATTTTACACTATATGTCGAAGGATGCGGGCGGCGGCGAACGATGGAGAAGAGAATCCGCCGGCTGGCGCCGACAAACAATTACGGAACGGGCACCAGCGGGAGTCCCGCCGGTCGCCGTGGGGAAAGCCGGGCCCTCGTTCCGTAATTAGCGGGTGGCTATACTGACGATAAGGGAGGAGAGACTGGGCCTGTTTTGACGGGCGCTGGAGTCGGGTCATTTACCGTAAATGTACGCAGACACCGGCGGTTGACTCATGTATTCGGGTCGAGTTAAGCCCAGGCTACACTATGCGTGATCGTTCCGGAAAGTACGCACGGTTTTTGCAAGTTTGCGTCTTTTGCGTACCGTTTTTTTGACACCGTCCGGGATTTGCGTAGTATAGTGTTGAAATGGTAATGAGACTGATCCTTTTGATGAATACGCATCAGTGCTTGAGTACTCAGGCTTTAAAGAGTCAGGTATTTCATGTGGGTCAATACTCAATAGTTTAGGCTCCAGAGGTTACGATGGCATTTTCGTTAACAAAAAATCGTGAATTACTTTTTACCGGTTGAACATAGAGCAATAATTTTGACACCATCGTGTTTGTCTCGTCAATGCGCTTCGACAAATATTAATGGTGTCCTGGTTAGGTCCACTTCAAAATTTGACCTCAGGTCAATGTCATTTGGTGACCCAGGTATGTCATGTTGCATTTGGGGCGATGCATCTGGACGAGACAAACACATTGGTGCCATTCGCACGTCTCTATATTATATCAAGAGTTATTGACAATACAGATTGCCGGCGATGCGCCACCAACTGTCTCATACTACGCAATCTTGCAAAAACCGGAAAAAGTTCAAAACTGAACTTTTTTGCGTACTTGCGTACTTGCGTTATTGCGTCTTTTGCAGAATTGCGTATTTCCGTGCTGCGTCTTTTGCAAGTTTGCATGATATTTCATGCGGCCTTTGCGTACTGTTCCAGTGTAGCTCAGTCAATGCATTTTCTATCCGCTGAACATTTTTAGACTACGCAAAAGACGCAAACTTGCAAAACCGTGCGTACTTTGCGTGCTATCACGCATAGTCATGCGTACTATCATGCCTGGGCTTTACCGTCATTTTTGCGTTAATTTGCTTATCGTAAATGTACGGTAACAGCTGATCGACTCGTGTAAACGGGGTAAATGATGCGTTGACCGTGCTGGTCTGTGAAGGCACATCTGACAACCGCTGGCGATACAGGACGTCGCTGAATGTGTGTGTGTGTGTGTGTGTGTGTGTGTGTGTGTGTGTGTGTGTGTGTGTGTGTGTGTGTGTGTGTGTGTGTGTGTGTGTGTGTGTGTGTGTGTGTGTGTGTGTGTGTGTGTGTGTGTGTGTGTGTGTGTGTGTGTGTGTGTGTGTGTGTGTGTGTGTGTGTGTGTGTGTGTGTGTGTGTGTGTGTGTGTGTGTGTGTGTGTGTGTGTGTGTGTGTGTGTGTGTGTGTGTGTGTGTGTGTGTGTGTGTGTGTGTGTGTGTGTGTGTGTGTGTGTGTGTGTGTGTGTGTGTGTGTGTGTGTGTGTGTGTGTGTGTGTGTGTGTGTGTGTGTGTGTGTGTGTGTGTGTGTGTGTGTGTGTGTGTGTGTGTGTGTGTGTGTGTGTGTGTGTGTGTGTGTGTGTGTGTGTGTGTGTGTGTGTGTGTGTGTGTGTGTGTGTGTGTGTGTGTGTGTGTGTGTGTGTGTGTGTGTGTGTGTGTGTGTGTGTGTGTGTGTGTGTGTGTGTGTGTGTGTGTGTGTGTGTGTGTGTGTGTGTGTGTGTGTGTGTGTGTGTGTGTGTGTGTGTGTGTGTGTGTGTGTGTGTGTGTGTGTGTGTGTGTGTGTGTGTGTGTGTGTGTGTGTGTGTGTGTGTGTGTGTGTGTGTGTGTGTGTGTGTGTGTGTGTGTGTGTGTGTGTGTGTGTGTGTGTGTGTGTGTGTGTGTGTGTGTGTGTGTGTGTGTGTGTGTGTGTGTGTGTGTGTGTGTGTGTGTGTGTGTGTGTGTGTGTGTGTGTGTGTGTGTGTGTGTGTGTGTGTGTGTGTGTGTGTGTGTGTGTGTGTGTGTGTGTGTGTGTGTGTGTGTGTGTGTGTGTGTGTGTGTGTGTGTGTGTGTGTGTGTGTGTGTGTGTGTGTGTGTGTGTGTGTGTGTGTGTGTGTGTGTGTGTGTGTGTGTGTGTGTGTGTGTGTGTGTGTGTGTGTGTGTGTGTGTGTGTGTGTGTGTGTGTGTGTGTGTGTGTGTGTGTGTGTGTGTGTGTGTGTGTGTGTGTGTGTGTGTGTGTGTGTGTGTGTGTGTGTGTGTGTGTGTGTGTGTGTGTGTGTGTGTGTGTGTGTGTGTGTGTGTGTGTGTGTGTGTGTGTGTGTGTGTGTGTGTGTGTGTGTGTGTGTGTGTGTGTGTGTGTGTGTGTGTGTGTGTGTGTGTGTGTGTGTGTGTGTGTGTGTGTGTGTGTGTGTGTGTGTGTGTGTGTGTGTGTGTGTGTGTGTGTGTGTGTGTGTGTGTGTGTGTGTGTGTGTGTGTGTGTGTGTGTGTGTGTGTGTGTGTGTGTGTGTGTGTGTGTGTGTGTGTGTGTGTGTGTGTGTGTGTGTGTGTGTGTGTGTGTGTGTGTGTGTGTGTGTGTGTGTGTGTGTGTGTGTGTGTGTGTGTGTGTGTGTGTGTGTGTGTGTGTGTGTGTGTGTGTGTGTGTGTGTGTGTGTGTGTGTGTGTGTGTGTGTGTGTGTGTGTGTGTGTGTGTGTGTGTGTGTGTGTGTGTGTGTGTGTGTGTGTGTGTGTGTGTGTGTGTGTGTGTGTGTGTGTGTGTGTGTGTGTGTGTGTGTGTGTGTGTGTGTGTGTGTGTGTGTGTGTGTGTGTGTGTGTGTGTGTGTGTGTGTGTGTGTGTGTGTGTGTGTGTGTGTGTGTGTGTGTGTGTGTGTGTGTGTGTGTGTGTGTGTGTGTGTGTGTGTGTGTGTGTGTGTGTGTGTGTGTGTGTGTGTGTGTGTGTGTGTGTGTGTGTGTGTGTGTGTGTGTGTGTGTGTGTGTGTGTGTGTGTGTGTGTGTGTGTGTGTGTGTGTGTGTGTGTGTGTGTGTGTGTGTGTGTGTGTGTGTGTGTGTGTGTGTGTGTGTGTGTGTGTGTGTGTGTGTGTGTGTGTGTGTGTGTGTGTGTGTGTGTGTGTGTGTGTGTGTGTGTGTGTGTGTGTGTGTGTGTGTGTGTGTGTGTGTGTGTGTGTGTGTGTGTGTGTGTGTGTGTGTGTGTGTGTGTGTGTGTGTGTGTGTGTGTGTGTGTGTGTGTGTGTGTGTGTGTGTGTGTGTGTGTGTGTGTGTGTGTGTGTGTGTGTGTGTGTGTGTGTGTGTGTGTGTGTGTGTGTGTGTGTGTGTGTGTGTGTGTGTGTGTGTGTGTGTGTGTGTGTGTGTGTGTGTGTGTGTGTGTGTGTGTGTGTGTGTGTGTGTGTGTGTGTGTGTGTGTGTGTGTGTGTGTGTGTGTGTGTGTGTGTGTGTGTGTGTGTGTGTGTGTGTGTGTGTGTGTGTGTGTGTGTGTGTGTGTGTGTGTGTGTGTGTGTGTGTGTGTGTGTGTGTGTGTGTGTGTGTGTGTGTGTGTGTGTGTGTGTGTGTGTGTGTGTGTGTGTGTGTGTGTGTGTGTGTGTGTGTGTGTGTGTGTGTGTGTGTGTGTGTGTGTGTGTGTGTGTGTGTGTGTGTGTGTGTGTGTGTGTGTGTGTGTGTGTGTGTGTGTGTGTGTGTGTGTGTGTGTGTGTGTGTGTGTGTGTGTGTGTGTGTGTGTGTGTGTGTGTGTGTGTGTGTGTGTGTGTGTGTGTGTGTGTGTGTGTGTGTGTGTGTGTGTGTGTGTGTGTGTGTGTGTGTGTGTGTGTGTGTGTGTGTGTGTGTGTGTGTGTGTGTGTGTGTGTGTGTGTGTGTGTGTGTGTGTGTGTGTGTGTGTGTGTGTGTGTGTGTGTGTGTGTGTGTGTGTGTGTGTGTGTGTGTGTGTGTGTGTGTGTGTGTGTGTGTGTGTGTGTGTGTGTGTGTGTGTGTGTGTGTGTGTGTGTGTGTGTGTGTGTGTGTGTGTGTGTGTGTGTGTGTGTGTGTGTGTGTGTGTGTGTGTGTGTGTGTGTGTGTGTGTGTGTGTGTGTGTGTGTGTGTGTGTGTGTGTGTGTGTGTGTGTGTGTGTGTGTGTGTGTGTGTGTGTGTGTGTGTGTGTGTGTGTGTGTGTGTGTGTGTGTGTGTGTGTGTGTGTGTGTGTGTGTGTGTGTGTGTGTGTGTGTGTGTGTGTGTGTGTGTGTGTGTGTGTGTGTGTGTGTGTGTGTGTGTGTGTGTGTGTGTGTGTGTGTGTGTGTGTGTGTGTGTGTGTGTGTGTGTGTGTGTGTGTGTGTGTGTGTGTGTGTGTGTGTGTGTGTGTGTGTGTGTGTGTGTGTGTGTGTGTGTGTGTGTGTGTGTGTGTGTGTGTGTGTGTGTGTGTGTGTGTGTGTGTGTGTGTGTGTGTGTGTGTGTGTGTGTGTGTGTGTGTGTGTGTGTGTGTGTGTGTGTGTGTGTGTGTGTGTGTGTGTGTGTGTGTGTGTGTGTGTGTGTGTGTGTGTGTGTGTGTGTGTGTGTGTGTGTGTGTGTGTGTGTGTGTGTGTGTGTGTGTGTGTGTGTGTGTGTGTGTGTGTGTGTGTGTGTGTGTGTGTGTGTGTGTGTGTGTGTGTGTGTGTGTGTGTGTGTGTGTGTGTGTGTGTGTGTGTGTGTGTGTGTGTGTGTGTGTGTGTGTGTGTGTGTGTGTGTGTGTGTGTGTGTGTGTGTGTGTGTGTGTGTGTGTGTGTGTGTGTGTGTGTGTGTGTGTGTGTGTGTGTGTGTGTGTGTGTGTGTGTGTGTGTGTGTGTGTGTGTGTGTGTGTGTGTGTGTGTGTGTGTGTGTGTGTGTGTGTGTGTGTGTGTGTGTGTGTGTGTGTGTGTGTGTGTGTGTGTGTGTGTGTGTGTGTGTGTGTGTGTGTGTGTGTGTGTGTGTGTGTGTGTGTGTGTGTGTGTGTGTGTGTGTGTGTGTGTGTGTGTGTGTGTGTGTGTGTGTGTGTGTGTGTGTGTGTGTGTGTGTGTGTGTGTGTGTGTGTGTGTGTGTGTGTGTGTGTGTGTGTGTGTGTGTGTGTGTGTGTGTGTGTGTGTGTGTGTGTGTGTGTGTGTGTGTGTGTGTGTGTGTGTGTGTGTGTGTGTG